>LKNJ01002261.1:70491-109335 GCA_002120245.1 Maccullochella peelii
ACGTGTTTTGTTTTGTGTATGTTGTAATGAGCATTGTAAGAGGCAATAAGACGTGAATTTGACTTGTTAACAACCAAGTCAGCTTGGGCCATTACAAAACAAAAAACCTGCGTTGGCATCACTGACAGGTTGTTGCCAGAGGTACAGTGCATCTGGAAAGTATTCACAGCGCTTCACGTTTTCCACATTCTGTCATGTTACAGCCTTATTCCAAAATGGAATAAATTCATTTCTGTCTATATAAGGTCCCACACTTGACAGTGCATGTCAGAGCACAAACCAAGCATGAAGTCAAAGGAATTGTCTATAGACCTCTGAGACAGGATTGTGTCAAGGCACAAATCTGGGGATGGGTACAGAAAAATATCTGCTGCCTTGAAGGTCCCAATGAGCACAGTGGCCTCCATCATCCGTAAATGGAAGAAGTTCGGAACCACCAGGACTCTTCCTAGAGCTGGCCGGCCGTCTAAACTGAGCGATCGGGGGAGAAGGGCCCTAGTCAGGGAGGTGACCAAGAACCCGATGGTCACTCTGTCAGAGCTACAGCATTCCTCTGTGGAGAGAGGAGAACCTTCCAGAAGGACAACCATCTCTGCAGCAATCCACCAATCAGGCCTGTATGGTAGAGTGGCCAGACGGAAGCCACTCCTTAGTAAAAAGCACATTGCAGCCCGCCTGGAGTTTGCCAAAATGCACCTAAAGGACTCTCAGACCATGAGAAACAAAATTCTCTGGTCTGATGAGACAAAGATTGAACTCTTTGGCGTGAATGCCAGGCGTCATGTTTGGAGGAAACCAGGCACCGCTCATCATCAGGCCAATACCATCCCTACAGTGAAGCATGGTGGTGGCAGCATCATGCTGTGGGGATGTTTTTCAGCGGCAGGAACTGGGAGACTAGTCAGGATAGAGGGAAAGATGAATGCAGCTAAGTACAGAGACATCCTGGATGAAAACCTGCTCCAGAGCGCTCTTGACCTCAGACTGGGGCGACGGTTCATGTTTCAGCAGGACAACGACCCTAAGCACACAGCCAAGATATCAAAGGAGTGGCTTCAGGACAACTCTGTGAATGTCCTTGAGTGGCCCAGCCAGAGCCCAGACTTGAATCCGATTGAACATCTCTGGAGAGATCTGAAAATGGCTGTGCACCGACGCTTCCCNATGATGAGCGGTGCCTGGTTTCCTCCAAACATGACGCCTGGCATTCACGCCAAAGAGTTCAATCTTTGTCTCATCAGACCAGAGAATTTTGTTTCTCATGGTCTGAGAGTCCTTTAGGTGCATTTTGGCAAACTCCAGGCGGGCTGCAATGTGCTTTTTACTAAGGAGTGGCTTCCGTCTGGCCACTCTACCATACAGGCCTGATTGGTGGATTGCTGCAGAGATGGTTGTCCTTCTGGAAGGTTCTCCTCTCTCCACAGAGGAATGCTGTAGCTCTGACAGAGTGACCATCGGGTTCTTGGTCACCTCCCTGACTAGGGCCCTTCTCCCCCGATCGCTCAGTTTAGACGGCCGGCCAGCTCTAGGAAGAGTCCTGGTGGTTCCGAACTTCTTCCATTTACGGATGATGGAGGCCACTGTGCTCATTGGGACCTTCAAGGCAGCAGATATTTTTCTGTACCCATCCCCAGATTTGTGCCTTGACACAATCCTGTCTCAGAGGTCTATAGACAATTCCTTTGACTTCATGCTTGGTTTGTGCTCTGACATGCACTGTCAAGTGTGGGACCTTATATAGACAGAAATGAATTTATTCCATTTTGGAATAAGGCTGTAACATGACAGAATGTGGAAAACGTGAAGCGCTGTGAATACTTTCCGGATGCACTGTAGGTACAAACAGGGCCACCCATTTAGATTAGCAGGCTCTAATGGCATCTACATCTACTTTTCCAGTGCTAACATGTTCACTGGCCCTTTTTAAGCTAGCTTCTGTTCCCTATAGCCTTGGCTAAACATTGTATTTTCTCTTCCTCTTTCATATGTCTTTCTAAAAAGCTGAAACATCATACTGTGGTTTTCTGTCCATATCTACTACATCTACAAATTTGAGCAACTCGTCGTTTTTAAAAAGATAAAAAAACGTGTTTCTTTTGTCAGCATTCACCAACAACATACTTTAACTCATGAGCCACATGAGCCTCTTTTGAGCCTACACTTACCATGCTTTCTTTGTGCTTAACTTGAACATTATGCTATCAGTAAGAACAAAAAAGTAAAAAAAAAAAACAGAGCCAATGATAGCCCTTCCTCCCACTGTACAAAAATGAAGCCAAAATATCCCGGATACGGTCGGTGCCATCTTGCGCACGTGACTTCATTTGGAGCCAGAGCGTGCGCAGCTGTGCAGTAGTGATGGGGCCCATGGATGTATAAGACCTGGATACAGCGCCGCCACTCAGCCTTGCTTCCAATTTTTCCCAGTGGCCACTCGCAGTATTGCAGCGAAAAATTCCCCTGCAGCCCAAAAGCATTTTCCCCATAGGCCACCATTGTAAAAGAGACGTCTGTAAAACTGTTGACAGGACACCTCGAACTGCAAACAAGGTTGATTATGGCTCTTTCTATTCTGCATTTTTGATCCATGGATGTTTAATATTGGTTAAACTTTCCTTTCCTTTTAAAATCTGTGATGTCATCACAATGTAAAATATATGGGCCGAGCGGGAACTCACGGGCAGGGCCGGAAATCTGCTTTGTTTACAGAAAATACAGTTAACATGAAAATTTAGGTCAAACAAATTTACCAGTGGTAAACCCCAAGTGCCCTTAGGTACCGAGCTAATATAGTGATGTTTACACATGAAGCGAGACAGGTGTACTGATGGTGTGCCATCTGTGAGGCTGTGCTGTGTCCACACTATCCAGTGACCCAGAAAGTAATGGTTTTGTGTGATGGATAGAACTGAGCACTACAACAGTATACTAACTTAAGACAATTTGCATTTCATGTGGTAGCTCTTCACAGCAAAGTGTTGAGGTCAGACTGTGATTTATGTTTTGTTTATCAGCATTTTGTTTGGAGTAAATAGAAGACGAACTAGTACTTAGCACTAGAAATTATACACTAACCGCAATAACAGTACAAAGAAATGTTTTGTGGGAAAACTATGAGCTGAAGACAGCACAGAAGAGTGAATCACAGAGCTTGTCAATTGAAAGCCCTCTTTGTAATGAAAATAAGGGAAATAAGTTGGAATCAAGCAATGGTGGCCTCGAGACTTCATATCATACGGGGCCATGCTGTGCTGCTCTTGGACAAACCCTGTGTGTTTATTGCTATTCCTGTTCCCACATGCTTAGATGAACTGCAGTACCCGATGCCAAGTTGTCTGCATTCACCCGGGCTCACTGACACAGTCACAGCAGCTCAGAGATTGGCAAAGTGGCACACACAATCAGCAGAGGGAATCTTTTTTATTTCTTTAGGTGAGCTGAGGACATCGAGAACTCTGTGACCCCTCCTTTACCACCACCACCACCGGCATGTGTGGTGTGTGTGCGTGCGCATGTGTGGTGGGTGTTTGTGTATGGCGATTGCGTGCGTGTGGACAGCTGGTGTTTGTGTTTACATCTAAAGAGCAGTGGATTCAGGGAGGTGAAGTTAGAAATGGCCGCAGAACTGAACTCCCTCTTTCAAAAGCTTTTTTTCTCTCTTCTCCTCTATTTTGGCTTTCATCTCCGGCTCTTCTCGCTTCAAAACATCAGACAGATTTCTTAGTTCTCAGACACTCTGAGAGAGAGAGACAGAGAGAGAAGCAGTAAAAGACAGAGGGGTTTGTGACTTTGTAGTCTGGCTGGGTGACTGTATTAAATCCGCCTGGCTGAGAGGTAGCCAAGCGTGAGATTATGATGCATCCATCTTCCCACTGTCATTATTTAACACACTGCTCTGGTGTCTCTAGTTCACACGCATACGTCTTGATCGGATCGCAACTATACGTCTTGATCAGGAGGCCAAATGATAATTCATGTGGGCCCCTTCCTTTGAAAAACACCTCATTCAATCAACTGTAGAGCAAATATTCACACACTGCAGTAAACCATGCAGATTAGGTTGACATACAATATTTATTTAGGTTCACAAAAATGATAAGTTAATTATCAGGTAGTCCACAAATATTGTGGGAATGGTCTCATACAGTCATACAAGTGGGGAAACATACATGAGAAACCATTTAGGAACATGCCCACCCAGAAACGCTCTGATTTAACCAAATAAAGTATGAAGCATGGGAAAAGGATGAACTCAAAAATTAGTTTAGTCTAAATAATAAAAAGGAAATTGCTTATTTATTCATTATTATATCTGTAAATTTTCCCAAACATCTTTTTTAAAAAAGACCCTCAGCTATTCAAAATATCTCTTCTTACTCTCTCTTCTTTTATCAAATGAAAAAAATAATCTTAACAGGAGAAACTAAAAAAGGGGCAGACCCTGCATTTAAAATATTGCCGTATATCAGGGTCATCCCTGAACTGTCCCTCAGCAGTATCAATGGACCAGGGACCGGTCAAAACTAGAGACCTAAATGTTGTAAAAACCCCTCTGTAATACAGTATCTGAGGGTATATATATATACTGTATATCTGAAAGTAGTCTGTAGTGTCCCCATATAGCCTGTGGTGGGCTTCTCGAAGCTGCCCCACACCCATTTTCTTCTCTTCGTTTCTCATATCTAACCAGACATTTTGTCCAATGTTGCCTCTACACTGAGACACTGCTGATTTGACTCTAGCTTTTCCATTCATTTCCATTAGCTTTGGGAATGAGACCCACCACCCCACCCTCACCTCCATCCCCTCCCATAAACATGTCTCGACCTCATGTATGTTTGCTACAAAAGATGTTACACGTTATGAACACATCATGCAAAGTGGCAATTCTGTTTACAAAGATGGAGTAGTCGTGTTTAAAAAATAAAAAATAAAATCTAGCCATTTTAGCTGCGTTTGATTCACTCTTTCCAAAGGGAAAAAAAGGATCAACCTTAAGTCCCACCCATTTTCAAAGCCACCTCCCTTAACCTTTCAACAAAAACAGAACAATTAGCATTATAAACGATATTATATTAAACCATGATTTCTCATTTTTCTTGTAATAACCCAAATCTCCAGAAAAAGTATACAGTGGACAGTTGTAGTCTGAGTCCAGGTTTAAAACGCCTTTGCAGCAAGGATCAGTTAGGATAAACCAGAGTGGCTGCTGCCTTTAAGAAAAAACCTTTAAAAACACGTCCTGCGGCGGTGGCGCAATGGTTGGTTTAAGAAGAATCCCTGATTGGCTGAAAGAAGTCAGGTGACCACCAGGTGAGGTAAGAGAAGTCCCACCTTTGACGATGGGAATGACAATATGGAGGTGTGTGTGTGTGTGTGTGTGTGTGTGTGTGTGTGAGTGAATATACATGTGTGTGTGTATACATTTTTGATTACAAACTGACCACCCGCTCACATGCATACACACTCACACTCAAGTGCGTGTTGATTTTTGAGTCAATCTCAAACACTGCAAGTTCCTCTCTCCTCATGCAGCACACAGACAGTTGCAGAAACACAGAACACCAGTGGCAAAAAAACACTGGCTGAAACGATGGAAGAAAAAAAAAAAATACTAAAACAAAAAACTGACAATTAAGTTTGCTGCCTTGAATGTCCTTGAACATCACATAGAATCCTTGGGCGTGACAATTTTTTAAAAATCAGTTTTTTTTTTAGTTCAATATTTCTCTTATCTATGCATTTGCTTAGGAAAAACTAACAAAGATTTCAGTTGCTCTCTTATTACTATGTGTGTGCGTATCTTTTTTAAAATTATTTTTGTATTGATATTTGCATTGGTTTTCTCCTCTTCTTAAATTGTCCACGTTGAGTTTTTCTTGGTTTGTGTAGTATCCATATCCATTCGTCTTTTGGGGAAAAAGACGAAAACCCATTTCTACCCATTATCACCTCCCACCCTGCCTACCCTCCCTGCATTCATCCCCCACCCCCGTTTCCCTCCCTCCCTGGGGTGGAAGGGGGGCTTTTCAGTCCCGTGCTGCCCTTCATCTCTCAGCCTCCATCACTACACTAGCCTTCTGCTCAGCGCCCGCGTGGGGGTTCACGCCCGTGGGCCAGGCGGGGCAGGGCTGCGTGGGGGGCTGCCCCTGAGTCCAGAGTCCCTGTGGAGGCTGCGGCACATTAGGTACGTTTGGTGGGACCCCCCAGCCACCGACCTGGGGGGGCGGGGGTGAGGTGGCCATGGATGCGGCCATGGGACTGCCGCTGTTGAAGCTCTCAGATGCCTTCAGCCTGGAGAACATGGTCAACGCATCCGGGAAGTTGGGGGGCGTCGCTGGTGTGTTGGCTGGGGTGCACATCTGAGAATGAGGAGGAAAAAGATAGAATGATTAATGCATGGTTCTATTCAACTGAGCTGAAACAACTAGACAATAGAAATTTAATTGGCAATCATTTTGATAATCTATTAAATTGTTTAAGTCATTTATCAAAACTAATAAAAATGCCAAACTGGTTCCAGTTTCTCAGTTGTGCCACTTTTTTCCTCATTGTAAACTGATTATCTTTGGGTTTTAGACTGCTGATTGGACAAAACAAGCAATTTGAAGATGTCACTTTCTGACATTTTATAGACTGAACAAAATTTATCATGAAAATAATTGTATAAATAAAGTCTGTATAAAGTCTTCTTTCCTTAACCTGCCTAGACTCCACTTATACTTCAGTTATTAACGTCTGATGTTAGGGGTAAAGCTGAAAAGATTAGTCAATTAATCAATTAGTTGACCAAAAGAAAATTACACAATTTTGATAATCGATGAATTGTTAAAGTAACTTTTCAAGCAAAAACACAAAAAATTCATTGGTTCCAGCTTTTCAAATGTAAATACTGGCTTGTTTACTTGGTCTTCAATGACAGCAACGTTAAATCTTTTTTTCGTTTCACCTTGGGCTCTGGGAAAATGTGATTTTCGCAATTTTTTAAAATGTCAATACTTCCTGACATTTTATAGATCAAATGGTTAATGAATGAATCGAGAAAATAATTGGCACATTAATCACTAATGAAATAACAGTTAGGAGAATGACATTACACAGCAAATGTCTCGTAGCTGCACCACATTGTGGTGTATTGAGTGGAGAAATTGACATCTTTCCATTTTGTATAATGGATTTCTTCCAGTATGACTGTTGACTTTCACTGTAAAATAGTGAAGCCATAGAGAGGTTTTTGCTCATGTTGTGCTGTCTACACTGGCCAGAAGAATGGGCACACACCAACAAAGAGTATTACTTCAGCAATGTACATCATGGGGTACATCACAAAAGGCAGTTTTCAGCAGTGTTTAAAAGCAGATATAACCTTAAAGGAGGCAAACAGTTTTGTATAACTGAAGGGAAATTTAGGGGAATCCCAGGCCCCCTTTGTTTCCCCAGAGGCTTCTGATGATGACATTACAGTCCTTTGTTTAAATCCACTTCCTGTTTCAACTATAATATGGCGTCCAATCTGATTTAGTAGACTAGATAAACTTAGTCCGACTGAGAATAACAGCTTGATTTGTGGACACACACACACACACACACACAGACACACAAGCAAAAACCCATGCGAACACACACCAAGTCTCTTTGGCCTTAATATATCCCCCTGTGCTCTAACCTGCTCCAACCTCCTTTGTGCCAGCAGCACTGTTATTGTTCTGCTGCCAGGAGTTCCTTTAGTGGCGCACCCCAAGGACACACAACACACGCGTGTGCCAAAAACAATACTGAACCTACCACCTTGCAGCTAACAGGCCATGTGAACAACATGTTTGGCTGCTCAGATAAAGTACGCCTTCATCATCATCATCCTCACTAATACAGCTTCTCACACACTGCTCCATGGCCTGCTTCCTTCTCTATGCCCCTATCCATTTGTGACCAGGAAAACAACAGCCTACTGTATTCCATAGGGAAGCAGAGGTGGAGCCACGTTTAGCCAGGAGGCTTGCCATCTAAAAATAAGAGCCTGGGCTGAGAGGCTAACAGGGCAGGCACCTCCATGACAAAACAACCCTAAACCACCAGCCCTCAACAATGGAAGAAAACAGCTTGGCAGCTCCCAGGATTAGGATTATATAAAATGAAATTTACTTCAAGTACAATCAAATAGTTACATTCAAGTACAACTGACATAACAGAACATGAGCTTGCATTCAAATTAATCAACATTATTAACCACCTATTGTGCAGTTGGCATGCTTAAACCTATGTTACTTTATTAACCACATGAACTGTGATTAAGCCCTTAAATCTCCCCCTGAGCAGATAACATTTTCTGCAGATTCAGGTCAAGTAACAGGTTGTTTGTTTAAGGGGGGAATTATCTGAAATTGGTCATAGGCTCCATGAATAAACTATGGTGGAACAGCAGCTGCAGTCACACATGAATACTGGACAAAAACTGTTAACGTGCTGAAAAGGGGAAAAAAAAACAAGGAAAACAACATTCCCTCTACTAACAAGCAGAACTCAGGCTGACCTGTGGTGTCTAATCTACCTTTGGCTCCATCACCCAGGATGCTCAGATTGTGACACGCAGCCTTAGCGCACAAGCAGCCTTCAGAACAGCAGGGTGACAGGAACCACTGCACCCTTGGGGGTGTAATCGGACCACTTTGCCCCCTAAAAGTGCTGCAGGTTAGTCCTGCGAATGTACAGTCTGGGGCAGGGCCGGGCCGAGTCAGAGGTTCTCAGAGTGGCATGCTGTTATGAAAGGTGAGCATGTCCACTGTGCACTCTGACAGGAAACGCTGGCTCATGTCTCTGAGGCCGCTTCCTGCGGTAAAGAGATACCCTGGAATGCTGAAGTGACCTCTATGATCCTTCCTGTTCTTAACGGTGTAAGCTACTGGTTGGATTTCTTAAACCTCGTGATCAGTTAATGGTGTGCGTGACTGGTAAAAAATAAATAAATAAAACCATAGATGAGGCCTCCTGCCCCTTTGCTCACTGGCCAGGAATGGAAAATGAGACAAAAATGCTGACACGTGACCTTTGAGGGTGTCCACTGAGACCTTTGCGTCTGACTTACTCATCTATAAACCCATACACAGATGAGCAGGTATAAATGTACACCTGCAGTCAGATAAGAGATTATACATCACTTAAACTAAATATTTATGTTTTGGCTTTTGCTTCATATCTAAGAGTAGACTAAAACCGGATAGGTGGGAGAGAGAGGCTGACGACAAAACCAACTTCAGACACAATGTTTGCGTCTCACAATTGCCCACGTCATACTCCTCCACTCGTAAATTAACACAACACACCTCTGTGTTGGCATGCGGGTGTGTGTGTGTGTGTCTGTCTTTTCAGGGGACCTTGGACGGAGTCAGAGATGCAGACGGTATCGACCCACATGGAAGAGGATCTGGTCCAAAGGCACAGCAGCTGTCTTCTCTGCCAGGCTGTCTGAGTTGGGATCTGACTTCTTATCAGACACTTCCTCACTGATAAAAGCTTCAACTGAGCCCATACCTTTCAGCGTGAATTTAATGATCGTCCACATACGTAAAGAGAAACATCACATCTTCCACTCCCAAAGAAATGAGACATAAATGTGGGATATAAATGACATCTACTGTTATTACAAATCTCTTTCATTGTGAGAAGGGCTAGCATAAGCTGTGTTTTGTCTATATTTTCTAAATGCTTAAATGTCATGTTTTAAGTGTGTGGTATTTAAAGAACATGACCTATCTATTGTCAAAGCAGGGGTAAAACTCCACATGGTTTCCTATACAGAGATTTAAAGCATTGCTCTGGTGCAGCATACTGACGAAAGAGGTTACTGTGTGTTTCCTTTGTGCGTATTAAGCAGCCTAGTAGCAGATTAACTCTTACTGCACTGAGACAAGGACAGAAAAATACTGTGAGGCCTGCCGAGACCGGTGCGATCACACTGAGGCTCAAATCCTACTGGCTCTTGGATGGCAGGCACGTGTGCTGCAGCAAGAGGGTAAGATCCAGTTTTTTACCACTTAATGTTGAACCTGGACAGTATGTCAGTCTGGAAGTAGAAAAGGGGATTTGTTCCATGTGGTGTCCTTTTTACTGGGAACTACATAATACTTTGTTTAGTAAGATAAAAACATATACTGATTTTGTAAATATGGATGATGCACTATGACTGAGTTGGCTGTTAACATATGAAACATTTAAATTAGCCAGCTACAAGACTGGAGATGAAAAAAAGCCTAGTAGCATTTCTTTTCTTTCTTCCACTATTTATTATATAACACATTTGAACATTTTCCATACAAATATTATTTAAAAGTACCTAAAATGTAGAATTTGATATTTGATATATAGCAGTGTCTTGTAATTCCATGTGGGAGGGCCAAATGTTTGGCATTACATGAAAATAAAACAAACAAACACAAAAAACTGTACAAGCAACCATGTGTGGCTCCATTGTGGACAATCAGCAGTGAGTTATCTGTGTGCAAATACTGTATTGGCTAAATATACAGCAACTGGGCAAGAAAGAAAGAAAGAAAGAAAGAAAGAAAAGAAACATGTAACTGCTGTATATTCTGTGGGTGCATGTAAGTTCAGTAATGTTAAGAGACAACATGAGAGGTCTGGTGAGGTAAACATGTTTTCAAATTTAGGTTACTGTGACACACTAAATTGTCTGTCCCTTGTCCAAAACACTACGAGGTGTAATTTGAAAAGTCAGCTCAGTCACCCCGAACAAACGGCTGTCTGCAGACTTTGTTAGCTAAATAACAATCCATAGGGATCAAAGATTTAAAAAAAGGAAAGATCGACTCCTTCTCAGGGTCATGTTGTTCCCTGTTAAGAAAGTCAAAACTATATGTATAGATACACAAGCAGATGTTGAAAGCTTTGTCAAGGTGAGGATGTTCAGTGTGACGGACTGTGTGTGTATGAGTGCATGCAGCAGCACATACAACAGAAATGGTGTTCCAGCAGGGAGGTCCAACCATTTATTTAAGATAGACAGATGGAGAGACAGACAGGCGGAATAACAGACAGCGAGAGCAGAGCGACTATGTGTTCAAAACAGAGCCAACAGAGAGGGGTTGCCATGGGGATGGTTGTTGATGAGGAAGCAGCACAGATCTCCTGTTGACGGGACCAGGCTGGCTCTGTGGTCACAGCGGCCCGGCCCTGTCCGCCCCTCTCTTCAAGTCTGTTTGCTGAGCCCAGCATGAGGAACGCATGGCTGACAGGCAGCGACCACTCCAAACATGCCTGGCCTGGGCCTGTGGCGAGGCCCCACAAACCTTGAACACTCCTCCATTTGTGTACATACGTGTGTGTGTGTGTGTGTGTGTGTGTGCTTGTCCACAAACACAGATGAGCTGGAGTTATTTCCAGTCTAACCGACTACATTCCTCAGAAATATCAAGTGTGTATATGTGCCAGGCTACAAGAGAAGCTCTCTATCCTCTTGCATACTTGTGCAGAGGGTCCAGTTACGTCTCGCGACCCCAGCTGACCTCCTCCGTGTAACGTTTACCTCGGCCGCTTCTGCCCCACACCACACGCTCGCATTTATTCATCTCACTTCAATCTCTCTGGATGTTTCCGTCCAGCTGTCGCAGCAATTTTAAGTAATTTTAAGTCTTGCAATAAATCAAACGCGATCTGCTTGCTTCCATTAACTCAATTCAGTTTTATTTATTTAGCGCCATATCATAACAAAGTTATCTCAGGGCACTTTTTCATATAGAGCAGTAGTATTGATGTATGGTATTGATGTTAATATGAATACAAATAATACTAATAGCAATATTATAATAGTAATACTATAATACTATATAATAAATAATAAATATTTATAAATTAAAAAAAAGCCAAATAATAAAAACTTGGTTGAAGCAATTAATCAAACTTCCTTATTGACCAAACATGTCAAATTCAAGTAATACTGAGCAAGTTATTTATTTATATTTCACAATGTCCAAAGGTAAATCTGGTCAAACCTACATCAATACTTCAGTTATCACAATTTGCAAAACAATACTTTGAAACCTCCATTCCCTCTGCTGTGAACATTAGTATGAACCTACGACGTGTCTGTTTTCTCTCCCTTCTCTATCTTTCTCTCACTTCCCCGTCTCCCTCTCCCTGCAGTCGGTGGCTTATTGTGTACATCTCTCTCTCTCTCACTCTCACTCACACACACACACACACACACACACACACACACACACACAGTGTGTGAGCGCTTGCAGCAAACTGTGCTGAGAGATCTGTGAGACATGAGAATCACGGTGAAGCGTGTGGCCTGACCAGATTATACCATTTAACTTGCTGTTCAGTATAATGTACACATATTGTATCGGGACAAAATGGCTGTCACCAGGATAGACTGCTTTATAGCTGAAAGAATACTCTTCACCATAAATCTGACTCCATGCAAAATGACATTTGTCTTACACTAAAAACAAAAACTAGTTTTCAGCCAGTTTGTGGACTTGTTAAGCCAGTTCCCAAACCTTTTAAGATAAGGAAATGATAAAACTTGATTGGGTATTATTCAGAATGAGACATGCTGACAGTGACCGGTCAGTGTGACTGTCAGAAAATGTTTCTTCACTACAGCAAGTCAGTCAACTTGCAAAGTAACACATGGTGTGCCACTGCAAAAACAAGACGAGGTGTCTGCATCGATGGCTTGGCTGCTGTGGCTGAGCCACCAGGCATGCATACTTCAAAATCTTTATTTGGTCATTTGTTGAACCCCAAGGCAATGTATGGCATTGTGCCACCTACAGCTCATCCTAAAAAGTTTTGTTACACACACTGTAATGAGATCTAGTACCTTTTCCACATGTTTCCAGACATTCTACTGCTAGCTGCCATCATTTCAATGCAATTTTGTATTTTGTTTGCTGTTCAATATAATCGATGCTGATGATGCTGATTCCTCTCCTTGGCTACACAGTGACAGGCCACGTCATAACCCTCAACTCTAGGAGCATTTTATTCAATGTTAATGGATCTCACCGCTCAACTTCCAGGAATGTTACTGGAAGTGACCTCGTAACACTGGGCAAAATCAAAAAGGCTCTTAATCTGAATCCAACTGTGACACAGTAAAGGACTCTTAATGGGCTGACAATGCAGGTCTCTGTCCACTTGGAACAGAGCTGCAGTACAGTATGTTAGACCTGACAATAAAATCTGACATACAACAGACATGAATCCCAAAATGGGAAAAAGAGGATGACTGTTGACCAAGCCAAGATTACAAAGATAAACGGAGGTCAAAGTTGGCCTCTGGATTATATGAAATTCCTCCTCAATATATCAAAATGCTGGCAAAGAGCACAGACAAGTCCATCATGTTTAGCTAAGTTTACGGGAACTGGAATTAGATGTTATGACAGCAAAATTCCCAAATGTGTAACCTCAACAGATGACAGTTTACCAAAACTCTTGTCTAATAAACAAGCAACTTGGGTTCAAACTGACATTCAAGGCCTGATTTACTTGTAATCTGGCAGTGAAAATATCAATAAACCACAAACAACGATGCAACAAAATACATTTTTCCATTTATGGATCATACAAAAGACATACTGTAGATGTGACTGCAGTCTAATGTTACTGCTGCTGTCCAGTCAGTGAGGCTGATAGTGACTGATGCCCTGTTAGGAGGGCTAAATGGGGTAAACTGTGAAAGAAATGGGTGAAACCAATAATAAGGCTAATGGGAGAAGGGGGGGAGCTAAAACAAAATGGAAAGCAGAGGGAAAGATAGAATAAAGGAGAGAAAGCAGGCCAAATAGACCATTTCTGCATTAACTGTACAGGATTCTGTTAAATGTTTAAATAGGCAGTGTTCTTATGGTGTGTATGTAGCTTAGCACTGCTTTTTGTGTTTTGGAGCTGCAGCTCTACAGTTGGATCCAATGCAGCCATGGCCTATTAACAAGTATGCCAACTATGCTAACCATAACAAGGACAATGAGGAATTATTAATAATATTTACATATAAATAACTGATAAATTGCATGTGAATTTGCATGCTTGAGAATGCAAATTCTACCTATTTCAAAAAACAAAAATATATAAATAAATAAAAATAAACAATGCTGGTGAAAACAGCATATGCCTGCTTTGCATCAGTGGACATGCAGTGTTTTGTATTCATGGAAATCCCCTGTGAAGAAGCCTATTGTTATGTGGTGAAAATAAGACCATTATTAAACCAGCAATAACTGATTTTTTTTGGCCACTTGGGAACACCGCATTGACATATTATGACCTTTTAAGTTGATATGGGGAACTTGTTAGCAACATTCGATTGGAATTGTGTTTCTCTTGTGATTTCCAATTCATTAGAACGAATTGCGCGTAATTTCAAATTCGTTCTAACTTAATTTTTGGAAAATTAACAGCCCTAATTTTTTAGTTATTTCAGAGATAACGCATGCTGAACTTCATAGTAAGGAGGGGAAAACACTACAAAACAAAACCTTCATTCAATCTGTCTGCCAAAATCCTCTCCAAGAAGCCATTCCTTTATACATGTATCAGTAGATAGTGGAGGTTTCGCACTACTTAGTGTCTCCAAATCAACACAACCACATTATGTCTAAACCAGACAAGCAACTCTCTGTGTTTTTATTATCCCACCACACAGCTGACCAACAGGAGGTGGCACTCAGGTTTTTATGGGAGTGGCTGGATGTCAGAACTAGATCTTCTAGAATCTTTCTTAAACTAAATAAAGGAGGTTGACAGGTGCTGCTGAAACATTTCAAGTGACCGTGTGAAATAAGTGACCACCCATGACCCCTCAGTCCTTCGATCTCACCCAGCTTCCAGCAGCTGAGCCCCAAGTCTGTGTATGTCTATGTGTGAGTTAATATTATATGCACACACGGGGACATGGTTGGATTTGTGCTCACAAGGGACTCAGTTGATCATTAGCCAGGACGTGCTCTGTTTTCATGTGTATTATGACTCTGTATAATACAGGAAGGAGAATGAGCAATGACTGAAAAAGAACAGAAACAGAAAGAAAAGGAAAGCAGCAATTGACAGAAGATAGGAGAACTGGGACTGAGTGGAGCATGTGTTCTGTTTGACCAAATGCACACACTGCACTGCTCACAACAATGGCTAACAATAGGTGCTCAGCGGCTCGCTCATATCTAGAAAAAGGAGTTGGGCCTGTCGACTGGTAACAGTCTGGCAACAGAAACTACCAGGCCAAAGGTCATCGTGAGGGAGAACAAAACAATGCAAACACTCAGGTTTAGCTTCCTTCTTAAGGCTACGCATAAGCTGTTAGAGCCAATTTTGTTTTTCTTTCACCTCACATGCAACCCATATGTTTCCAGTTTCAATCTGAACCACTGAACACTATCACATGGGAATTTTATTTGAAAACTCAAATCAAAATCAGTGTTGCCGTCACAATAAGCAAAGTGTGTTATTCATCTGAGACAGCAGCAGCATACAGAAGAGTTTGCCCAGATGACTACAAAGACAAATGGACTACTCAGTTGGATGTCCCAGTGATGCCTCAGCTCAAAACCCATAAGGCAAAATCCAAAGTGTCAGTTCACATTGTTATCAAATAAGTTATATCCTAGAAATAAATTTGATAATTGGGAATAGAGCTGAATGTATACAGACTAAACATTAGCTTTAAACCATCTTAACCTTAAATCTGAGTTTTGGGTAAAATCTCAGAATGGTAGCTATCAGCTTGGGCAGTCTGTTCAATTTTGCAACGTCACATTGCAAAATTGTGTGATAGTGTGATTTTGCAAGGATGTATTTTAAATACTTGTGAGTGAACTGCACTGCAATTCTAGATCTAATATAGGAATTGAAAAGCAGGGATAAGAGAGAGGAGGATCAAATGGGGACAGGTGATGAGTCACCTGTCCCGTCATGAATGCGAGCCAGGAAAGCTGGAAAGGGATGGACAAGGCTAAGAAAGGTGCCGGCACAGGAATAGCAGGACTTGGTAGCGGCGGGTCGGTGTAGAGAAGTCCGCTGACCTGGTGCCTGGCTGCAGTGCTACAGCTGACCTGAGTAAACAGGCCAGGGAGACAGAATGTGACAACACTCCCTTTATGCAACAGACAAGGGTCCCATGCGCTGCTTGTTGTTTCCTTCCTAACCCCTGTGTGTGTGTGTGTGTGTGTGTGTGTGTGTGTGTGTGTATGTGTGTGTGTGTGTGTGTGTATGTGGTTGTCATACAGCCATGCCAGGCCACATGTGAAGAGGCTTGGCCTGTGCTGTTCCAGTGTGTTACCCTGCATGTTTCCAGGAGCACGACTTCCCAGAAGCCTAACCACACACACACAGACACACACAGGAACTCTGGCTCAAGGGACTCAGCGAATGGGAATCAATGTTGGATGACTGCGTGGACCAGATGTGTTTATGAACAGTGGAGTTAGATTAGGTTTCACACTGATTCTTGGAGTCACTGAGTACACACACACACACACACACACACACACACACACACACACACACACACACACACACACACACACACACACCCATTGACAACATTAACAGATCTAGACATGATTAACTCTGAAATCTGAGACACATTGCTGCATGCACACACCCTGGGGATTATACTGCACACACACGAAATCACACCTAGATACACAAACAATGGGAGAAAATAAACGGGATTTCAGACAAACACCCTCACTCGCTTGTTTTCATTGTTTCCTCCCTGCTATTGAAGAAACAATCCAAGTATCCTTTATATACTTTAGTTAGCCTTCCTCCATCTCCTGCAGTGTGATGATAAACGGATAGAGGAGGAGACAGAGAGAGAAATTGCAGCAGACAGTTCTCCATGTTGACACCTCGTGATTTATGAAGGTAATTGCACCTCTGCTGCTCTTCTGCATGGGCACGCCCCATTCTTCTTCAAATCTCAGTGAGGTGAGGTCTTACATGGATGAGAAAAGTTAAGATTTATAAAAATCCTTTTTTAAGCCACACCCGGACACCAAAACCAAATGCTTGTAGTTACCAGAAACACCCCCTCAAACACACGCACACCAAACCCTCCTCCTTTCTCCTACTGGATGTTTATATTGCCAGGAAACAGCCTTTAAAACAACCTCATGCCCACTTTTATCACCCTGCAGTGTTCAGTGCTATTCTGCTACGTCACCGTGCCCAGTCAGTTGGCGCTGAATGTTGCCCTTCATAAAATCCTAGTTCCATTCGCTTTTTGCGTGATGCCAGTGACTAAGAACAATTACAGCACTATAAAAAAAGGTGATCATTCAAACCAGTTTGTTCATGACTCTGTGGGTTGCAGTATGTAGGCCAGGCCAGGCTGGGCTGTGCTCAGCATTAGGAGGAGGAAACAGTAAAAGTCCAAGCTGAAGATTACTTACTGCTTATATTTAGCTAATATGCACATTTAAAAAATAAGAAGGCCAGATCCGCAGAACCTGGACAATATTCTTTATAGTGTAACATGAGTTTGCAAGAGAGTGCCAAGAAAGGAAAAATAAACTGAAGCTAGAAGTGTTTCTTACATCAATATAAAAGCATCAGTGTGAGAACAGGATGTAGATATACTGTAAGAGTGCAGATATGATCCAAGAGGAAAAGGAGAATGTGAAATATTTCTTGAGATTATTCTTATTACCCTGACCTACTAAAGACAACATACTTTTCAACACCACAAGTCCTAACTTTACTTCTTTTTAATAGCCATGACTCTGGCAGACATTACACACATGTGAAACAGGCTTTGTGGCTCAGTTAGTGTCAGTTAGTACATTTCCCAGCTTAGTCATGTGATGTGGGTCACATGTTCCCAGACAGCAGAGGAATCATCCAGCCGGGCTACTTCCTCCTTTGTGGTCACATGAGGATTCATTCACTTTATTGTGGCTGCATGTGCCCCACATGGAGAGATATTACTCATGGAAAAACTGATATTGGTGTGTGAACCTATAGTTAAGTGTCAGTGTTTTTCCTTCCAAATTCATAGACACATAGTGAGCAACTCGGAGACAGACAGTTGTTACACTGTCCAGACAAGATCATTTAAATACCACTGCTCAAGAAACTATCTAGTTCCAAGGAAATCTTTCAAACCATTTAAGGTAGTTTTGCTTACAAATGACCAATGATTTTCTGTCTATTATTATTCTGCATTGAGTTGACAATGTATATGTGGAACAGCATTTTTGACAGCTGCCGTTTCAACTTTGTAACAAGAATCAGAAATAACTATGGCTTTATATAGGCATTAATCTACAAAATTACTTGAAATGAGCTTGGCACATCCCTAGAATATGTATGAAAACAAAAAAAGGCGGGGGGGGGGGTCAAGAATATGTGCTTAATATTTGATAAGAGGGATTATCATCAAACAGCCAGAAGCAACATAAATACAACTACAACATCACGCATTCCAAGTGTGAGAGAACATGCCGATACGTTGTTGTGAGGGTGGTAACTGCCTGGAGAGTGATGCTAAAAGAAGACAATGAGGACAGGGCATAATCATAAAAGTCTTTAACAGGAAACATAAATGGCTAATTGAATTCTAGAGCCTGATGTTTTGGAGCTGTAAACAGAAAGCGACAGAGTTGGCAAGGGAGGGAGGCAAGAGGAGTGAGAGTGTATAAACTAAAGATACAGGGTGCTGTGTTTTTAGTTGTACCGGCCCCCTCTGCTGTGAAAGGGTCCATTTTGGGTCAGGGTGAGCGTTGCATCCTGTAGGAATGTGTTGCGGTTGCCAGTGTTTGTAAAGGCAGGGCGTGCGTACAGGAGAAAACTGGGAGCAGACCGGGAGGGGTGAGTGAAGGTGGAGGTGAAGGAGGTATGATTTGAGTGTAGGGCCCTGGGTGTCCATCATGGCACATACATGCAAGCTTTGATGGCTTCATTCAAAAACACACAGACAATCTGTTCAAGACCCATCACATGGCTGCATGGCTCTCACTGAAACAGACTTTACATACACACATGTACACAATAACAAACAGAGTCTTAAAAGCGTGCCTGTGCAGAGATTGTTGCTGTTTTACATCATGTGCCAAAGCACGGGCACTCCCTGGGATTGCCAGCAAAAGGAAATAATAATAACAAGGGCTTTAGCAAAATCCTCCACCATTCACAGCATTATACAAGACTGCGCAGATAAGTAGGCTAACTCACCTCACTACTTGATATTTGATACAGGGTATATACTTCTGACATACAATGCACAAATGAGGCATTAGCAAAGCACAGGTAAACAAAATCAGACTTGACTTGGCTTACAACTTGAATGCAATCCTACTGACTGCTACAAATCCTCACCAGACAAGCTCTGTGTTTAGAGATAAAATGTATTTCTTAAACAAGAGCGCTTTTGTATCCAAGGTGGTTGGTCTCCCATGATGCCAAATTTAGATGGGAAAGTGATTTGGTACACCGCATTCAGCCTCATACATTGTTTTCCGGCCTCAAAAAGCAATAGCATGAAATAGCTCACTGAACAGTATCTATAAACTAACTGACCTACATGGCGTCCTGAACCTGCCATGCTGCCAAGAACTGCATGTCTAAAGGCTATCTGATGGGGCCATTGGGTTTGGGGCAAGGCTTCTAGCCAAAATAGCAATCTCGAGGATGAGTTCAGTTCATGTTGTTGTAACACAAAACAATGACGCAACAGCAAAGCACAGCAATGTAACTTAATGTTGTTCATGTTTGCTCTAAACTGAAAACGAGAGAGAGAGAGAGAGAGAGAGAGAGAGAGAGAGAGAGAGAGAGAGAGAGAGAGAGTGTGTGTGTGTTAAGAGTGAGAGCAAAGTGGATTAGATTTGTATACCAACGAACACTCTGGCCTGATAAGCTGCAGGAAGGTTGGACTACTGTAGTACCGTTGTGACTCACACACATGCACCCAAACACCCACTCTGAATGCACCAAATACAAACGCATGCACGTAAAGTACGCAAGCACAAACAGATGCTGGCGTACGCAAAAAAGGGAACGTGGATGCAAGAACATGTCTACAACAATAACCCCACAAACACCCATGGGTGCTCTGCATTCGAACTTTCAGTATCCAGTGTCTGCAGCAATCAAGCTCAGCCCTATTTGGCAGGCAGAACAGGACAGCTCTTGGCAGATTGTTTACTCTCTAAATGAAAGTGAGAGATTTCATGAGCTAAACAGAGGACTGAGATGATCTTATTTACTGATCAAATGATAAAGGGGGTCTGGCTTTCTTTCTTACAATAAAGCTGTGATATATATGATTCAGCTAAGTGTGAGCCGTTTCTATGCTGACTGATGATTTTGCACTGTTCAGAGGCTATAAATGTACATACACTCGCATACAATGCAATAAAAAACAAAACATTTTATCCCAATCTCTCTCTGTTTCCTCTAGAAATGCAAAGCTAAAACATTTAGCGGTCTGATGACTTTCTTTGCCACATAAACAGTGAGCCAAACACACCAGCACACAAACAGAGTGTGAGCTTAAAAATTATCAACAGTTTTGTCCAGAATCCCCCTCCCCACATCCATGTCAGGCTCTTCCAGAGGGCAGCTGTTGCTGGATGATGCCATGCATGCAGCTGCAAACAAAGGCTTGTGTGCTGCCAAAGTGGGCTGCTGCTAAAAGCCCAAATACTGCTAGTGTTTCATAATGTTCAACCCCTGTGTGCATGTGCAGAGTCTCCAACGCCTTCCAGTTTACTCTGCACCCAAAAGTCCCCAATGTGTGTGGTGTCAGGGCCAGGTACTTGCCGGAGGCAAATGCAACTGCAACTGCACCAGGCTCTATTTGGGAGAGGCAGCTGTCCTCTTCCTGGAAAAAGACTTTTGTTCTGTCTTACCCAGAAACTGAGGAGCCCTTCCTTCCGTTATGCACTTCAGTTGTTACAATGAAAAATGAGGAATTTCATATACCTGTATCTATCTTTCTCACTCCCTCTGTCTCCCATACATACACACACAGTCTCTGTGTCTTCAGTGTGGCTGCTGCTGCTGCATGCCTGCCTCTGTGTTTATTTCTGGAAGCTCACAACATGGCCGACATGTGCTTTGTTATTGTTAGTACAACATCATCCCTCTTGGCCTATAAGGGCTGTTTATCGCCCCCCCCCCAAAACAACATAGCAGCCTTAAAGATATACTAGCATGAAATCAATCGAGTCTGTTAAAATTACTTAAACAGAACAGTAAATAGGATAAAAAGTATATTATCATCACCCTCCTCCTCGCACTCACCATTTGATGATGATGGCCATATGGGATATTTGTTTCTTGAAAAAAGGCACTGAGGGCAGTCTACAATAAACAGAGAAAATGAATTACATTTTAGTGACATTGTGACATGTTTGACAGAAGGGCACTAAAAATAGCTAGAGGCAGAGAATTCGTCCAAATATCGCTTATTTCTGTGTTGATATAAATTCAACTCAAACAATACAATGAGGTTGCGGCGAAGAAAAATGTACTTGGCTAAATCTATATGCGGTTCACCGCAGACTAAACAATTAAAACAACTCTTCAGTAGGCTGCACGATACAACTTGGCGGTCGTCTATATTGCGTAATAGTAGTCGCTGGCCTCGCCTGTACATTGCTGTCATTTGTCGGATTACAGTATTTAATCTATCGTAAAGTCTAATTGGATATGCTAGCTGTACGCTTCGCCCTACCGCGTTAATGTATATTCCCTACAGATTTAGTATTGCTAAAGCACATATATATCTACTTTAAATATAGCAAAAGTTCTGGTTTAAAAGTGGGCCACCTAAAACGGACAGACAGCTAACACTAACGCTTTGTTTTGTATTGAATTTCAAGAGCCTAAAAAGTGGCGAGAGAGGCAGACAGGCAAGCTCCAGTCAAAACTAACGGTCGGCCAGACATAAACATTAGCCGTGTGGCTAACGTTGCCCTGCCGACTCCGCTGCTGAAGCCTTAACATTTCCTATCCATTTCTTTTACCTCGAACTGCCAATGTGCCGCTTGCAAAAGCTGCTTCGCCTGGTCTGCCGCACAACCCGCCGTCAGGACGAACTGGTTAATCATGACTTGATGTTTGAGTTCATCCATTTTCGACGAAGCCCGTGTCCTACTCGCGGCGACTGGCTCTGAAACAGACTTTCGACCGTTTTTCCTCTGTTTCTTCACTCTAGTTGTATTCCGTTCCTCTGCCTCAGTCGTCCACCATTACAGCCGGTTGAGCAAACACAAATATTTACTGTAGGAGCGGTAGTGGAAGGAACATTGCGTGACTGACAGAAGGACGCAGCCAATCAAATGAGAGCGACGCCGGTGGGATTTGTATGCTGCGAGCGGAGGGTCTCGGATCGGCGTGTCTTTAGCCATCTGATGCGGGTTTATTTTGATACATAAAGATACGTTAAACGAAAATAGTTCATCACAGTAAGTGCATGTTAAATTATGGTACACGCGTGGAACTGAAATCGCCGCAGAGGAGGTAAATCCCCACTCGAGTGATCTCAGAAAGGGTTTGTTTTGGACTACAACTCCCGTGAGCACGCGCTTTGTTTGTAAAGCCCAGAAGGCAGACTTTTGTGAATGACGGCCGCTCTCGTCCAATTCCCAGGCGCGCTGTGTCACAATCTTGCCAAATATGGTAAACAAACCCACAATCGCCAATTACATCGCTCGGAGTTAAAATAGGGACAGCCGATAGTCATGGGTGCATATTCAGAGGGGTCGTGTCTGCTCGGTCTGCGTACTTCTTCTCATAAACCACTTCTTCTCTGTGTGCATCCCATCTGTGCCGCAGTTTATCTGCACACATCTGTGCGGACTGCGGCGGTATGACAACCTTTTCGCATCCCCATTTCTCTTTTGTTGTAATAACATTATGAGCATGGGTTTTCATCTATGGGTTGCTGGGCACATTTACGTTTGCTCAAGGACACTACAGCAGGCCAGACGTTACGTGACGCAGGGTTTGAAACAGGGTTATATTCAGTGAATGAAATTAGCACCTGCAAAATACAGCGTAAATGTTGGCTGCAGTGGCGGATAAAAATTGCAGGTCACCTGCCACCATGGCAGATAGGTGTTTCTTATATTAATAGCCTACATATTATTTTTAAAAAGCAATTTTTAACCCTCATGCATCATTATGGACATTTTTGTCCATTTGAGTAAATTTTTCCTCTTGATCTGGCCATCATTTTGGCTGTGTTAGTGCATATGGCACAATTTTTTGTAAGAAAGTCTCTCTCTTGACAAATTTTGGAATTCAAATTTAAATTTTTCTAATAGATCAATAGAACACTGAAAAAAATGTACTACCCTCTTAAGTCATTAAGGACAAAAATGTCCACTTCCAAAAACTGCTATAAAAATAGTACAGATTCATATTTTTACTGCTTTTTTGGGTTAAGTCTTTTGATCAACTTCAGTCCTGATCAAAACTATCAAATATTGAATAATTATCAGGATTTTAACCCTTTAAATGCCAGTTTGATTACATGATATTAGTTTTCTGTGTAAAATTTACTACTCTCTTAAGTCATTTGAGGACAAAAATGTCCCATTAAAAACACATTTTTTAATCTCATAGCCATTACAAAATATAATCATGCATTCTGTAATGTTAGGGTTTAAAATTTGTCATTTTTACTGTTCACCACTAAAATCAGCCATTTCCCCATTATATGCCTACGCATAACATGCTCATCACATCTCTCCCATTTTTGTCCTTAATGACTTAAGTGGGTAGTAAATTTTAAATCTGATGCTACACAAAAACTAATAATGCCTAATAAGTCAATATTTTGGCTAATCTTTGACATATCCAAGACTGATTTTAAAAAAATCCCCCAGCCACCCAACATTTGTTATATGGAAAATAACTAATTTTTGTGATTTTTTTCATAAATAACAACAGTGACATCAAGTAATCAAACTGGCATTTAAAGGGTTAAAATCCTCAAAATGATTGAATGTTTGGTAGTTTTGAGCAGAGCTGAAGTTGTTTAAGAGATTTATGCAGAAAAAAGCAGAAAAAAATATTAATCTGTAAAGTTTTTATAGCAGTTTTTTGGAAGTGGACATTTTTGTCCTTAATGACTTAAGAGGGTAGTAAATTAAACTGACGCCTGAGGGTTAAGTTAAGAATAGTCAGGGATTAAGGTTACATGATAAATTACATAGGCCTATGTCTACTGTCAGGGACCACTGTCTCAGTGTTTACGATTCTAAAGCTTTTTACATAGATCTTAGAAGTGGCAGACAAAAAATTGAGTGGCCGGCAGAAATTCAGTAACCTGCCACAGAGACAGGTGAGGAAAAAACTTAATTTCAGACCCTGGTTACATTAAAGTAGAGGAATGGTACCTTTAAACACCCAGTTTCATCCAGATGGTCATAAGGGCGCATATTAATTACTTAATTACCCTGGGACTATAGGCTACGTTACTGAAATTAATGAGCATATAATAATGAATCATTCAACAAAATAGGGCCATTTGTTCTTTTGAATGACAGTTAGTAGCCTATGTGATAATAAAAAGAAGAAATAAGAGAGGAGAATGCAGTCATTTGTGGTCCCTTAAACAAGGGTGGTACCTGTAAGACAATGAGTGAACAATAGAATACAATAGAGTTACACTGAAAGATGTAAATCTTGAAACTCTCCCCCTTGGCTTACTATATTTGAGAATATGCTTACCATTCAAGCCAAACAACAAATCCCCTGCTTTTCCATGTGCAAGCACTGGTGTGGATGGATTAGGGCCAGGAAAGGAAATATCTATCTAGGCTTCTAAAGCAGCAGTTTTAGTGCAGGCTGTGTGTAAACTGAGCCTTCTGATATCAACACACACCGCTCAGAATTGTGGGTAAATGTAAACTGTAAACATTCTTTTATCAATGACATGTTTGTAGCAGCTGGGAGAGAAGGAGGAGAGTAGAGAGGATGGTGGAAAAATTGGAAATAGAGACACCTGCTGGCAAAAGGAGGCACCTGAAAAACAGCATTTGAGGTAATTGACATCCATCCATCCATCCATTATCTATACCACTTATCCTCAGAGGGTCGCGGGGGGCTGGAGCCGATCCCAGCTGACATTGGGCGAGAGGCGGGGTACACCGTGGACTATATATAAATATACTATACTATATATAAATATAATAAGTGATATTTCTGAGACTCAAGTGGGAGGGGATAGTCCTGAAACTTAAACCCAGACATAATAAGTACTGTGTACCAACTGTCCATGATAAACTGCCCTATTTAGCAGTGATTAGTGCAGTCCCCCCACAATGCTGAAAAACACCCACTGTGGCCAATTTAAAGAAAAAGTTTTGACATTTCGGGGGATACGCTTATTCTCTAACTTAGATGAGAACATTGATACCACTCTAATCTGAATCCAATATGAAGCTATCGCAAGCCTGGCTCTGCCCAAAGGTAACAAAAACCCACTTGCACTTTGTGTGGATTAAACAAATTTCATGTAATTTCATTTCATAATTTGAGCTTTAGATGGGCTGGTACGTGGAGTTTTTAAAACTCTCTTTGCAGTCTTTGTGCCAAGCTAACCCAGCAGGGCTGCTGGTGGGGGAGCCTCATATTTACCACACAGACATGAGAGTGATATTGAACTCTCAGCAAGAAAGCGAATAAGCATATTTTCCAAACTGTCGAACTTTGGGTATAATTAGGTTTAAAATCATGTTTCCCCTGCTTTAATCAGTGTGTCAAAATTGTATCTCTTCATAGGAGTATTAGGACCTCTACTCTCTGCACAAGTTGGTTTAGTGACCAGTGTCTAGCATGTCTCAGTATTAGTTGGTCCTCCATCTTTCCCCAAAAATGTAGTTGTGAGCTTCCCAGTTTGGTAGCGAGAGGAATTAAACTCAGGGACTTTGCCGTTAGAGTTTTTCTGAATTAAAACCCCTCCAAAGGTTAATGGTGCTATTAACAAGAAACACATATTGGTGTAACAGCCCTCCTCAGCACCTTCTTTCAACTCATTAGATGTACTATAGCCATACTGTATGTGTGCTTAGTTCCTGCTGAAGGACAGAGGGAGGCCTGGCAACAATAAGAACAGCTGCCCAAACATTTGCCTGTCTCACCAGCAAGCCCTTTGTCAAGAACCTGAACAAACCTGGAGACATTTTGAATATCAAGCCTCCTTGACAGGATGCAACAGCTGGCCCGACGTATACAGGTTCTTTCAAGTGTTACAGCATAGATTTTGCCAGTCATTCATCCTCGTTGCCCTACACTGAATGCCAGCCCCTGTCAGCCTCCGCACTCCAAGTTTTTAACCTCAGCAGATGTATTGACAAAATCTGTTTGGGGAGGAAGAGAGATGACTGGCACTGCATACTGTATGAAATATCCTCAGGCTTTATAGGAGCCATAATTAATGCATGTGGGCCACAGCTCTTGTAAAATTACTTCTGTCAAGGCTTTCTCCCTCCATACCAGTTGTTAAGTGGCCATGTTTGTTTCAATATGCATTGTTTGACTTACACCAGATCTATGCTTTCTTTAAGGAATGGCAGCTTGGTGTATCCCACATGTACAGACAGCAGGGACCAGTGAAGACCACATGATTAGGTGATTATAAGGTAATATATCCACATCTTTTCAATCAGATGTCTGGTGCTGCGGTGGCATCTCAAGTGGTTTTGCTAGTCAGGGTACTGGGGCTATGACAAGGCCTACAGTATGTATGGATTCAATTTGCGGAGGGTACAAACAGCATGAAGCTGTAACAAGTGACCTCTGTGTGTCTGAAATGGTTAGTTGCATTCCTTCCTCAGTCGGAAAATAGAGCAAACAAATGAGGAATATAGAATGGTTTGATTTGACATTTGAAGAAGGAAACCTTGCACCCAAGGAATTTAAGAGTAGGGGGATTTGCCAACCCCATCCCTCCAGGGCTACACAGAATATTACAGTAAGAGTTGACTACAATGGTTGCATTTTACTGAGACTAGTCAAGCTGTCTGATTTATGACATTTGCAGTGAAAACATACATTGCCCATGGCACTGTAAAGGGATATGCATGGTGCATCCTTTATATGAAAAGCAGTACGGTAAAAAAGTATTATGAACACTGGTTCCCATTGGACAAGCAGTCTGATTTGCTTAAATGCAGTCCTACATAAAACGACCAGTGTTTCTGCAGGTTGTTGGGCATCTTTCTCACCTTCAGGGCCTCTGGTATAACAGGCATACTGCCCTATCAGTACCTGAATTTGTGGTTTGGCATTGTGGTGCAGCTGCAATGCAGTATTAGTCCACTGAGTGGCAGTGTTTCCTCATGATTCTCATGATTTTGCTGCACTAGTAGCACGACAGGCTTGATGAAACAGTTACAGAATATCAGTCTGAGAAAAAAATATTAGATGATCAGTGGGGCAAAAAACATTAAACTGCCCTCACCAAGAAGTGGGCGGCAAAAACTTCTATCTGTTGGGCTTCCTAGTTGTTCTCAATGAAAGGCTCAGCTCCCTTGTACTTTAACTCAAGAGCAATACAGTGATACAGTATATTCTTGTGTGATATAGGTAGGCTATATGTCCGATGTATGACAGCTTAACTTATATATAGACACACTGACTCTGCATCATTTAATCCCTTTGATTAATTACATCTTTGATTGCTCTGCTACATTTTGCACAATATCACTGATCTGACTTGTTTTATTTTTCACTGCCACTGGATTATAAATTCCTCACATAACAAAATTTAAAATACTGCATCAAACATATTGTATCATGAGCCACTTAGGACTGTGAAGATCCAGTGAAGGGCAAATTTAAAATTAGATTAACTGGAACTCAAGATGGTCATTTAATTGTGCAGAACTGATACTCAAAAATACAATCAACATTTGCCTTTTCACGTTTGAAAAGAAACGCTATCACCCACGGTGAAAGGGCACGGTAGATATAGGCTTATCAGTTAAAGTGGACTGCTTTCCTTGCAGGTGCAAAAGTGCGCTCCAAGCGGGACCTGTGGCGCGTCTTTTTCAGCGCCAGCGGGGAGGGGTGTGGGGCGTAACGCGCGCCACGGAGGTCACATTTCAGCCCGTTTCCGTGATGAAAACAAAGATTAAAGCAGAGAAACGACGAACTGACTGTGTACTCATTCGACATTCATATGAGTGCCCCTCCTTTTGTGTGGTGTGTGAGTGAGTGAGTTGGTGACAGAGAGAGACAGAGTAAAGCGAAACCTGGAGAAGCAAGGATGACCAGCCAATCAGAAATTCCCGTCAGTCGTTTAAAGGGATGGTGGGCAGTCTCTCGGGCTTTATGAGAGACTTATTTTGCAACCTCCACACATTCTCACGTCTTGACCTCCCACAGACACTCAAACAGAGCCGTGCGTTTGGATGAGTAGCAGCCTGCTTCGCCTGAGTCGGCATGGATCTGTCCTGAGTGAGTGGCGTTTTTCCTCCCTTTTCCTCCATATGAGCTGCTGCTGGATGCTATTCTCCCTCCCCCCTCCGCACTTGTTGCGCAGAGACTGGATGCGCCGCTGAGTCCTTGGAGAGAAGAGGCAGGGACGGACTGCAACAGGTGCACACAGAGAATCTCCTCCAAACAGGCTGCACCGGAGGTAGGGAAATTACGCATCATTTGGCAATTTGTGGGATTAATATATTGCTTGTTTGGGATATTTTGACCAAACAATAGACTATTTAATCCGTGGTGATTTATTTGACTGTGAATCTGAGAGTGAGGGTGATTTATTCATTTAACTGACTGTGTTTTCTTTTACTTTTTTCTTTGACCTCAAGATACAACAGAACTTTAGATGCCGATTTGAAGATCTGTTGGCCGCCTTCAGCCCTCACAGCGCGCACTAAGCCAGTATGCCGGTTCTGACGAGCCCCGACATTGCCAACAAGTTTAAGGAGAAATGGCTGGCCGTTTACCCGGAGGACCAGGTCACCGGGTCCGACTCTGCCCCGCTGGACGACAGCCTCACCAGCCTCCACTGGCTACAGAATTTCTCCATCCTCAGCGCTGACCCGGAGCGACCCAACGGAGCTGGACCGGGCTGCCCGTCCTCCCAGCAGCACCTCTTTCTCAAGCGGCTCGGCTTCCCCAGAGGTGGCACTGACTCCCCGTCTAGCCCGCCGGCAGGGGACACCGCCGCCACCGGGATGCCTCCGTACCTCGGGAGCCCCGTTACCTCCGGCAGCGATTCCACCGCCGCACCGCGGTTCAACAATTGCGCACATCCAGGGAACGTCTACCCACAGATCCCCGTGCAGGCCAGTCCGCCTATGGAGGTCGACTACAAAACCAACCCTAAAGTCAAACCGCCCTATTCCTACGCTTCCCTCATCTGCATGGCCATGCAGGCCAGCAAACAGCCCAAAGTGACTCTGTCCACCATCTATAACTGGATAACGGAGAATTTCTGCTACTACAGACACGCGGAGCCCAGCTGGCAGGTAACCGAGGCCGGCTAACTCTTCTTCTATTATTGATGAGTCAGATAAATGGCGAGGTGAGGGAGAGAAGGGTGAGCAATTGATCCCAGTGTCACCATCAGACACCACATCTTTATGCAGCAGGACATCAGGCAAGGCCTTTCTTTTAACAACGTGGGGAAACAAAAATCATCAGATGTAGTGTAGATCTGAAAACCTCCAGCACGATTAGAGTCGAATTTCAGCCTTTGATGATTTCCAGGACAAGTGTTTTTTAATGCGAGGGTCTCAGAAATTTCCATCTTTCTAGAGAGTGCTCATACAGGGATTTTGTCTGAGGGGAATGGTGATGGGGTGGAGAAAGCACTCAAATGTGTGTATGTGTGTGTGTGTGTGTGTGTGTGTGCGTGTGTTAATGAGGGCTCCTGAGAGAGATGGCAGCTAAGCACAGCTGATCATGTTTGAAATGCACAGAGCTGCCTGTTACTAGAAAGCCTCATTAAGTACATTTGCTTTCCTATACAAACAACAACAATACCCCCCCCCCCCTTACAAAGACAAACTGGCATATTCAGTTTTTGCATGACTAACTCAAATTTGCTCAAAGCCAATGGGATCCTGTTAATTATCCTTTTTTTTTTTGTCTTTGTCACAGAACTCGATTCGTCATAACCTGTCCCTCAACAAGTGTTTCAAGAAGGTCCCCAGACAGAAAGATGAGCCGGGGAAGGGCGGCTTCTGGCAGATTGATCCACAGTATGCTGACATGTTTGTCAATGGCATCTTCAAACGCAGGAGGATGTCAGCTAACCACTACAACAGCAGCAATGGCACCCACAGACAGAGCAAACTGGTTCAGGGTTATCACAGCACCCAAGATGGCTGCCCTTACCAAGGGGTGGGTGGCAAACGGAAGCACCTGCCGTCTAAAAACAACAGCAAGGCAATGAGGGGAACTGAGTCTCCTCTTCTGGCGACAGAGGCCCACAAAGCAGACATCCTGAGGGGGGACTTTGACCTGGCGTCCGTGTTCGATGACGTTCTCAGCGGAAACTGTAGCACCTTCGAGGATTTGGACATCAACACGGCGCTGAGCTCCCTGGGCTGTGAGATGGAGCTTTCCATGCAGGGGAGGCAGCACTCAGTGGGCCTGGGCAGGTGGTGTGGAGGTGGGGACGTCGTGGGTCAGAGCCAGCACCTGAGCCTTCATCAGTCCTGCGCTTACATGGAGCTGAGCGCCGCCTCCATGGATTGCACAGTCAATATGGGAGAGCTTCATTTGCCGCAGCAGCATCCGCAACAGCAGCTGGACCACGATCAGCTGCTCCAAAGCCACCACCACCTGCAGCAGTTCGATGAGCCCTCTGCGTTGTTCCCAGAGCAGCCTGAGGAGGCGGTGCTGCAGCCCTGGGAGGAGATCAAAGAAGAGGCGCAGGCGATTCCTCTGACTCTGGATCAGGGCTTCGGCCTGTGCGAGGGATTCTTCACAGAGATGCAGCCATGGGAACGAGTGGAGGCCTATCTGTGACCTTTGACCCCAAACCTCATTGACTCCTGATTATTTTCACCCAATTACCTGAACAACTCTGATTATTGGTCCAACCCCCCAAAAGGATAACAGTGGTGATAAATAGAACTACAGCCCAGTTACCTCTGCATTCCCTCCAATCATTCTGCAGTACACTGCATTTGTTATTTATTTTTTGTAACATTTACTTGTCCTTTTGCGAAAATACAAACATGATAATGTCAAACCTATCTTGAACTGGAACTGTGAACACAGCTAACAAAGATTGATCTGACTATAAAGTTTGTTGGGCATCATTATTATGGGATTAGGCTGGCATAGACTCTTCCTAAGGGAAGGAAAATGTGCGTAATATGGCACAACACTGATATATCAGTCACAATGAAGTGACAATACAACAGAGAAACTTTTATAAACCAAATGGAAGTTTCATGTGGGCTGCGAGGGATTATCGCACTGTGTAGAATGAATGGAAGCAAATGGTTTCTTCAGAAGGAAAATTAAGAAAAGCTGACTCGACTCGGTGCACAAAACAGGACATATGCTTATCCTTTCAAGTTGGATTTTCTGTAACTATGACAGCTCAAATGTCAGGCAGCTGGTAATAAGAGAATGTGTTCAAATGAGTGCTGAACTGAACTGAAATTCAGCTATTTGTTGCTTTGGGTTTTGTTTTTGTTTTTTGATGAAATGGTGAAAATGACAGAAGAAAAGTGAAGAAAACCCAACCACCCTCCTTCAAAGCACTCTTCACAAACAAGCTCTCTCATTATGGGACTGAGAGGATATACAGGATTCTATTTTGCTACATTAGCATTCAGCTTTTTTTACTAACATGCAGTGAAATCAGCCATTCATCTTAACTGTCTATGTTGTGTGGTGATGAAAGATGAAGTTATCAGAGCAGGATGGAGACGAGAAAACTTTAAATTCATAGTCTGAGATTAGAAATCAGTCATTTATGACTTTGTTATATAGTCAATTTAATATATATTCACTAAAGTATATAGCATGAAGCTAGGCAGGAACATTTGCCATTTGTCTACAGTTATGTATTGCAAAGCGAAAAGAGGAGCAGACCTGAAATTAATTGCCTTCTTGTCAGTCGTGAAAATCAAACATTATGCACTTTGATAGGCAGCAGTTATAGGAAAGCAGGACAGCTTTTTTCTCCAGGATGTTTAGTTTTATTTTGTATCATATTAAAATTATGTTTTCTAAAGTTTACTGACCATAATGAAAGTGATGCATATGCTGTAATTGTCCATATCAGTTGCTTTTTGAACAATTAACTCAATACTGCAATAAGTCGACTTTTTCTTGCTTAGATATACAGTTTTTCTTTCCAAATATATACAAAACGGGACATTTGTTGATTATATTTCGCCAAATTTGTTGATGAGGAATATGCAGTTCATTGGTGTTTCTGTGTTGATTAATAAGAAAAAAAGAGAGTTCTGTTGTCTGTCACTGGGTGATGGATTTACTTTTGTCCTTATTGATTTTTTTATTTGTATGGTTTGTTTTCACAAATTTGAATTTCAAAATATGTTTGAGAACATAATAACTCTGTTGGTTTGAGGGGACAATTGATGAGCAGATACATAAATTCAACTCTGTAAAGCCAGATTTTCTTATTGTATCATATTGATCAAGTTTGACACGAATTCTTTAATCTTACCATGTTATTTTCATTTGTACTTTTTTAATCTGTTTAAAAATGCAATCATGCCTTGATGCAATAAATGGTGTCAATTAAAGAAAGAACAATAATAAAAACATGTATCATTCACTTGTCATTGTGAAATATTGGAGATTAAAACACCCACGCCATCATTGTTTGAGTTAGAGCTCTGTGTGTGCAATCAAGAGATAAAAAGGTCCATCAAGGTTTATCATTAATCAGCAGAGACAGGTCTGGACTCGCTTGGTATTTGAGTCATAGGCTACAGGAGATAGGTATAATACCATAAACAGCTGTACAATATAATGTAATCTCATACATTAGACAATAGCAAATTCTACCTATAGCACGAAGTTGTTTGAGGAATGTGTATTCACCTCTATGGTCTTTTCTGAGACAACAATACTCATAATTGCGTGGAAGTCTCTTACTCACCTTGATGAGGTCAGAGTGGTTTTTGGTGCAGGTAAAGCAGCAGGAAAAGGTTGAAAATGAGATAAGATTTTAAAGAATATAATAATAAGATAAATGAGCATTTCTCACCTTTCAATAATTTGCTACAAAGAGACAAAGAGTCCATAGCCATGCCAGCAGGTGTACTTGAGCTAAATGCTAACATCAATGCTAACATGCTCACAATGACAATTCTAACACGCTGATACGAAGCCGGGATAAATGTTTACCATATTCACTGTCTTAGTTTAGCATGCTAACAATTGCTAATTAGCACTAAGCATTTCTGAACAAAACAAATCAATAATCAGTTAGTATGAGAATGCAAAAATAAGAAGACTAAGAATCTACACCAACGCTAGCGGCTCTGAGAGGCTGTACGCACAGCAGTGCTTTGGGCTAAATGCTAACGTCAGCATGCTAACAGGCCTACTCACAATGACAGTTAAACAGCTAATGTTTAGCACGTATAATGTTTACCATGTTCACCATATTAGTTTAATGTGTTAGCATGCAACATTTGCTAATTAGCACTAAACACAATGTACAGGTGAGGCTTATGGGAATGTCATCAGCCTCAAGTATTTAGTATTTGGTCATAAGCCAAAGTATGGGACAAATTGAAATTTTGACCTGATGAAGGAAGACGCAAGGTCGGGATGAAAGTGATTACAATTCATCCTCTGCAGACATGGATTTCTCTACCAAATTTCATGCCAATCCATCCAACATTTGTCAAGATATTTCAGTCTGAACCAAAGTGGTGGACCGACAGACAGACCGATAATGCCATCCCTAGGACCACGCTGCTAGCATGGCTCAAAATAACATGAATAAATAGGTATAGTGATAAAAAAGAAATAGAATCCAGATAAGCAGAATACAGTAAATAAAAGCCAAAGCTCACAAAGGCCCAGTGTTAAAAGTGCATTTAAGAAGTGATATGAATGAGTGTCCTCAGGCATGATGTCCAAACTGTGGACACCTTAGTTCAGAAACATTCAGGAGATTTCTGCCTGAGGACCCCAAGGTTCATGAGGGGCCAGAAGTTCAAAAAGATAACTTGGGGCCAGGCAAAGTATCACTGAGCCCGAGTTTGTAGTGAGTTCTTCACAGCTAATCAAAAGTTTTGATTGTGTGCTTCAGGGTCAAATCAGTTTAATGAGAGGACAAACAATAATAATCAACACTTTAGTCAACTCCAAATTAGTGTTATGGAAAATAAATACATTGCACTGTTAGAAAACATTTATTGGTGCATAGGTAATTAAAGTCAGAGTAATTAAAGAAAGACTCGTGCTAATTACATATACATCTGTGTGTGTGTGTTATCCAGATGGACTATGTAGAGAATGTGAAGAGTCCAGGCTCACATTGATGCAGTGAAATGTAATGCTTTCTTTCTCTCCAAAACTAGCTACTTGAAGGCCTTGCAGCCACGTGAGCGGCCCACTCCACATGTTGGCCTTGCATCTTATCAGAGCATTCTCCACAAAGAATACATGTCTCATAGCTGTTAGAAAATGCCCTCAAAACCCACCACCACGTTTTCTCACCCTTTTCCAGGATTTTGGTTGCATGCCCCGTATGAAAATGTGCTTTTCCACCTCAAATCTCTTTTTAATTGAAATTAGTGGAGGAAAAGGGGAGAAATGCGGCTTATCCCCGTCTCTCTGGCTCACGGCTCCCGGCGGCGACGGGTCATGTGTGGAGATCTCCAGGAATGGGTGGAATAATTCAGATTCCTAAAAACAGCAGGGACTACAGCCACTGACCACCGTGCATGGAGAAAATCACTCCAGCTGATAGAGAGGCTGATCCTGTACCAGTAATAGGCCTAGAGGTCATTTCTATTTGCAGAGGAAATGTGAGGAAGGTTGAAGAAGTGTCAATATCACGCTCAATTTGAAGGGTAAAGAGGCATCCATTGTGCCCAAACATGTGTGTGAACTTTCACATTTGTCTCTGTTTGTCTGTGACAATGTGCACATGTGCTTGTGTTATTATATGCCCATAATGTTTGTGTTGGTCCACATGTTCCTTTGTCTGCACTCACGCCGATGTGTGCGCCGCCCGCCGAGCGTGTGTGTACACGGCTGCGATCGGAGCCCCATGGTGGCCCAGATAACACTATCTCTGTGGAGCCAGAGCCCCGTGGTTCTATTCAGCGTGGTGGATGAGAGGCTGGGACTGCCCAGCACGCAGACCTGCTCAAAGAAGGAGGAACAAGTCGGGCTGTCACTGTAGGCTAACCTGGTTTATAATGGTTTATAACCTCCTTCTTGGTGCCCCTCTGGGGGGCTCTGCATCATGTTTGTGTTGTGTGTGTTAGCTTGGGAGGGTTACACATAGGAGTGCAATGGCAGAAACAGAAACAAGAAGAGGGTGTATTCGGTGTTTTATTGCCATCATGGCACCCTCTGGGCCGCACCTGATTAGAGTCAAGCATAAACAGGGTCAACCAGCTTTGCTAAAGAAGCGCCCCTCCCAGTGTGACATAGACAGAGGGTTCAACTTCCCATTTATTGGGGATAGCCACAGAGCTATTCTTCATGGTGAACAGCTAATAGAAGACACATGACGGGGGTCCCTCACTGATTAGATCCTTCATTGTGGCACAAAGCAAAAAGTGGCACAGGGAAAACGCCCTAAGCCTGTTTTATAGCCCCCGAGGAACCCCTGAGTGTGAGTGATTACATGTACAAATAAGTGTTAGATCTCACTGATAAATGCAATTTCCTCATTGGTACGTGATTCGAAGCAAGTAATCACACACAGGAGCAAGCTTCACCTCTCTGAACTGGCGGGAAATTGTTGTCCATCTCCGGTTTCCAAGGCCTCATCACATATTGATAAGGGAAAAAGACTGGGATAATATTCAGTGGTCTGCGCCTCCAGACTGGCCTGACACAAGAGGAGGGACTTAAGCAGGAAATACACCTACTCTTTCCAAAAGGCTGTTGTTTATGTATGAAATGCTAATGAGGTGTCCATTTAGATTGCCTGTTTCATTTTGAAAGGAACTGCGAATGGTAAATTAGAATAAAAGGTATCAAAGTATGGCAAGGTTTTTTTTTTTCATTTACAGTGATTAAGGTTTTACCTACTTGCAGAATTGGTCAAAGTGTGCACATGGCCATGTTTACATACAATAAGAACAGGATCATTACTCTGAGAACTGAATGTTTCCTAGCATTATCCTTCAACAAAAGCCTCATTGGTGGAGTTTTTGTCCAGACCAGCCTTTATTCTTCTGAATGTGGTGATGACTAATGAAGACTGGGTCTCCAATTTGCCAACGCTACATGAACCCACACAGAAACCCTCTAGATTTTGTTTCAGTTTTGATGTGCTAATTTTATTTATTCGGGGCATGTAGCGCAGACAAATGCAGGTGTTCAAATGAGTGGCAACACAACTGCACACACAGATGGCAATTACAAACACGTATAGCAGTGTTTAAAGGCCAAAGAGACTCTATTCACCCTTATAAGAGAGTTCAGGGCTTATGTGTCACAATCTCTTTTTGTACTGGTTTTCTTCTTGCCCTGTTTCTGCAATCATTCTCTCCAGAGCTGGAACTTGTGGAACACACACTGGGGATTAGACACTCGCTGCAGGGTGCAGCAACATCATGAACCATTTCCATTACATCTGCTATACTCCTAAGTGCCTAGAGTGCCTTTCCCATGTGGGCCTTGGCCTATACATTTTTCTTGTTACTCCACAGAGGAAACTTTCAGTGACTTCCTCTCAGTGACAGTGCTGCTGCCAGTTAAGATGAGGAGCTCCAGTGAGGTCAACCTCGTGGAAAAAACCCTGTCAGTGTGTGTCCACTGCACATCAGCATGCCAGTCATAGGGATCATTTGACTGTGAACGATGGCCACTCCTCTGTACTGCTGCTTTGTGTCTGTGTTGAGAAGTGAATTTCTATTAGGTGTCATATGTCCTATTGTTTCCCACTAGCTTTAGCTTTAGTTATTTGTTCCATTATCTCTTTGTCTGCACAGTGGATGGTGCCACACGGCTAATAAACTGTGTTAGCTTTCTCCATTTTTTGATTCTGCAGCTTTCCTTTCCCAGGTCAGCACTGTCGAGACGGCTTGCCATTGGTCAACGGTGCAAATTTGCTGTTTTAAATGCTGTTGTGACCGAGCCTTAAGAGTATGCATTCTCCGTAACATTCGCCTGGAACAATGAAGCGTTCCAAATAAAGAACGCACACACCAACGTGAATAAAAAATATTCATAATGAAATTGTATGGATAAATAATAAAGCAACCTGTGTGTATCAGCATATATGTGTGTTCTTTTGGGTTGTGTGAGCGTGTAAGTTTGCATTTTGGCATCCATCACTTGGTCAGTGAAAGACATTCTTGCCCTGTGCTTTCGGTCTCTGTGGTCGCCGAGAGCGGCTGATTGTCCCACAGGCAGACAGGAGGAGGGCGCGCAGCTGCCACACATACACACAAAATACACATAAACACACATAGCATAGAGACAATTACACACACAGACTCAAGCCCATCACAGATTACTCAGGCACACGGATACAACTGCATGAACCCTCACACTGTCAAACACTTGCACACACTCATGCCCACACATGGAGGGCTAGCCAGAGAGCAGCGTGTCAGGAGGGTGAGCATGGACGAGTAGAAAGCGAGCCAGGACAGCGCTGGAGCTCTGCCACTCACACAACATCAATGTCGGTGCCAAGGAGCAGAGCAGAAAACAAGTCTGGACCAACCTCCTCAATCTGGCCTGCTGCTCTGGCTGATTCTCAGCCAGGAAACTCCTGGTTAGATCTCTGCTGAGCTCCACAATTCATTTCATGGTCACAAAGAATCTCGCCAGGTTGAAGTTACGATGTGCAACTTTTTGTCCTGAGGCAGCTGCATGTTAGTGCTGTCCTGTCTGAGACGGACAAGTCCCTGCTTCAGAACTTGTTGGTAGTCTAGATCAATGGTTCCCAGCTTTGTACCCCTGCATCCTTATCAGATGAACTCAAGTACCCGTTCACCGACAGCACCCATCATATTTCAAATGTGTTCATTTCAATTGATTTTAAAGTGGATGTTAGACACTACATTAGAGTGGATATTGTTACAATATTTTTTTCATACAATTTAATTGTCAGTGTTTAGGTTGGTTTGGTCAAGTTAGCATTTGTACTACTATCGCTTGGAGTGGCAGAATATGAACATTTCAACAATTTATCTACAGTGTTGCCAACTCTCATGCTTCTGGTGTGACACACGCTTTCACGTCCAGTCTCACACTCTCACACTGCCCAAACAGTTCTCATACCAAAACACTGCGACAGCAACAGAGATGAACTGGTGAACTTTGGTTACGTACTGTAACCACCATTCTATGAGTATGGGCTGTTAAATTACTCTCTTTGTTTGGTCCGCAATATGTGTGCAATGCTTATCCCGTATTGATCGGACAGCTGTTCTGGCAGAAAACCCTGCACCGGAGCCCAGAAGGTGTTCAAGCAAGCCAGTGAGTGTGTGTGTGTTTATGTATACAGTATATTTGGCTAAGTGAGTGTGTGTGGTCATGTGCAGATTTGTCTGTGTGTGTGTGTGTTCATGTATTGGCTATGTGTCTGGAGTATGATAGGTTCTTGTTTTCTTTTGTTTCTTCTTGTTTATTTCTGGTTCTTGCTACTTGTGAACACTGAATAAAATGTATAGTTTTGATATTTGAAACAACACGTCTTTGACT
>LKNJ01002262.1:0-11000 GCA_002120245.1 Maccullochella peelii
TATGACTCCATAGTTAGGTACCTAACATCCCGGTACAGCCCGTGCTCCCCGTTCATCCTCATCACTTGTTTCTGCACCGTTTACTTCTTTTTTACTGTTTTTTTTTTATCAGTTTACGTTCGTTACATGCATACAGTGTCCTTTCAAAATAAACTTCCGGTTTCACAGGAAACAACAAAATAAGAGCAATATAACAAATACCTTCCAAACGCAAACTAAACACGTGTGCACACACTGCATTGGGGTCATTTACGGGCTCAATGAAAACAAAACAGATTTTAGTGCAAATCATCCAAATGCTCAGCAGTGCACATGCTGCGCTTTTAACTTGTACGTTACCTTAAATACTTGAAGTTGTGTGAAACTAGTTTTGAACTGATAATAATGTGATCAGTTTATTTAACTTTACTTTAAAACTTTTGATCAATAAAAAAAGAGGACAGATTGAAACTTTTTCTCTCTGATCCAGTTGAACTCATTGATCTGCTTTTAATGAATAGATTGATTGTTAGCAACATGCTAACAGCTGTTAGCATCACCTGTTTCTCTCTTCAGGCTCATGGACTCTTCACCTGAAACTCTCTCCTGGTTACCGTTGGTTACAGCATGGAGCACTCTGATTGGACGGATAACTCACTGACTGCACTGCCTCCAGGTGAGATGTCATTAACATGTACTTTACATATCATTAGCATAATTCAGGTGACTGTGTTTATGTCATTACGCAGGAGTCAGTTTGTGAAATAACACAGATTAAGAATAAAAATTATGTGTTGAATTATTTCGTTTTACTGTAAATAAAGAAAATAAAGTTGGACTTTGAAATGAATCTTAACTCTTCTTCAGTTTAAACTTTATTTCACTTGGAAGTTTAACATGTGAAGTAACACAGCTGCAGGAATATTTAGCGCCTGTGGTGGTGAAGTGACCTGCAGCTGGGCTTCGGTGCTGCTCACCTGGATGTTAAATACTGTAGGAAGATATTGATGAGGCGGCCATGTTTGTTTGGTTGTTTCTGTTTTAAGAGTTCGTTAGTGGTAATTGTGACTTGGCTGTTTCCAGTCATTAACTCTGATAAGACACAATGTTTAAAGGCATGCTGAGTAAACTTGATGGAGCTGTTGAATAATCAATAAATGATAATATATATAAATATAACCTATATAAATGTGTTTCAGATCTCCAGTCAGCAGCAGGATGTCGGACTCCTCCGATGACGGTAAAAACTGTGCGCGCGTGTCAGATGACCAGAGGAAGGCTACCAGCAGGTGAGTCTACGTGTTGATTATTCTCATCATTGATCAGGGATATTAGAAGAGTCCAGATTCCTCCACCAGCCAGACTCTGTTCAATTTTCTCAGAATTTATGAAAAATATTTGCATGTGTAGGACAGACAGGTGATGTGTGTAGGACAGACAGGTGATGTGTGTAAGACAGACAGGTGATGTGTGTAAGACAGACAGGTGATGTGTGTAGGACAGACAGGTGATGTGTGTAAGACAAGTGATGTGTGTAGGACAGACAGGTGATGTGTGTAAGACAAGTGATGTGTGTAGGACAGACAGGTGATGTGTGTAATAAATGTTTTTACATGTTTACATAAAGTGTTTAAATGTTGGTTTGAGATTAAAGGTTTTTTCTCCCTCTCTCTGTCTGACAGGATGTGGGCGGAGTCTCAGCCGGGTCCGTCCAGGTGTCAGCCCAGCAGACAGGGTTACTGTGGATACTGCAGAGTCCTCTACAGTAACCTGGATCAGGTACAAACACCGTACACAGACCTTATATATACACACCTGAATCTGAGCTGTCCAATCAGAATTAATGACACGTTAACGACATCATACGTCTCTTCTCTCAGCACCTGTCCAGTCTCAGACACCTGGATTCTGTCCGGGCGTCCTCCCGAGGCTCTAGCACCGTCTCCTCCGCCAGCAGCAGCAGAACCAAACTAACCCTGCTGGAGCGCTTCCTGCAGGATGTCCTGCAGCACCACCCACACCACTACAACGACCCCAGGTAACTAAAACAAACACACCTGCTTGTAACCTGGCTTCAGGTCACATAAACAAACACACCTGTCCGGCTGCAGCATGTATGTTTGATATGTTCACGTTTGTGCCTCCATCAGGCCGTCTCACGCTGACCTCCCGTCAGTCTCCGCCCCTCTGTTGCCAAGGGAGGAGCTTGATGAACTCCGTTTCTCTGACGACGACAGCCGGTCGCTCGGCACCCGTGAACACCTGCCCAGCTCTGACGGCGCTTCCTGTCAGCCAACCAATCAGCAGGAAGACGATCACACCCGCAGCCAATCAGGCGAGGGAGTCACAGAGGGGGCGAGTCAGGAGAGGATGTCTACACCAATCAGAGAGCAGGAGGAAGGAGGGGCCGCCCCCGCAGGGCACACACACTCATTACACAAACAGACCCTGCCCCCCCCCCCACAGGCCCCGCCCCCTGTCCACAGGAAGGCCCACAGGAAGACCAACAGGAGGAAAACCAGCGAGTCCTCGTCCTCCTTACCACCCCACAGGGGTTCAGGCCCCGGCCCCTGCCCCCCCTCAGAGCTGAGGCCCTGGCTGAGCTGGCAGAAAGAGAGGAGGGAGGCTCATAAAGAGGAGACCTTCTCCTCAGGCCACACCGATCCTCTGGACCAGACCATCGAGGAGGTTCGGCTTGTTTATCTTGAGTACCAGATTTGATCTAGTTCATTAATGTTATTCTGTCGGGTTACTCTCTTGTTTACAAACGAACACCTGAAGTAAGAATGTACGTTGTCATCAGGTGATCCAGATGTGTTGTTATGGCGTCAGTTCGCCTCCCTGCCAGCAGGAGGAGACAGAGAGCTTCCACTTCAGCCTTCCCGTTTCCATGGAAACACAGAGTGACGAGTGGGACTCGCCTGTACAGGTAAGAGTTAGTCAGGTACCAGTGGTGGAGATGACTGTTTTCTATTCGTTCTAAAGATGGAAACTTTTCTCTCCAGGTGGTTTTACAGCGAGGACAAACACTCAGTGACACACAACCCTCACACACACCTGTCCAGGTGAGCCAGATGGAGGAGCAGGACCTCAGCCGTCTGATGGATGTTCAGGTGGACCTGGAGGACCAGGTGTACTCATACCAACTTGACTCTGCCCTCCGCAGCGAGCAACGAGCAGGTGGCAGGGCCAAGCAGGATGAGGGCTTCTGGACTCTGCCGATAGAGGAGGTCCTGCCGGCCCCGGCACATATCCCAGAATCCTTCAGGGGGAAAACCTGGGCCCAGATTGAACAGGAGGACGAGGAGAAGGTGGACAAACTGGTCCGACAGTTCAGACGGGGAAGATTCATCTGCTACTTCGACACCGAGTCTCTGGCCAGGTAAAATATAAACTCACCTGTACTGTGACAGACATGTAGACTTTCATACTTACCTGTATTATGATAAATAATCAAACACATAATATAAAATCTATCTTATATGTTTTAATTTAAAATCACTAAACTTATTTATTATAAATTTATTAGCAAATTACTGAACTTTAGTTTTTCTGCTGATGTCATCGCTGTCAGGTACGGTAGGAGGAGCAGAAACAAGAAGGGGAGTGGTGAGAAGAAGGAGGCGGGGCCAGACACTGGCGTCCTGCCCTTATTGGACCATGATGAAGATGACTCAGCGTACGTCAAGAGGAGAAAGAGGCGGGCCTTCAGAGTGGCATCCAGGTGTCAGGTGAGGATGACAGACAGTTTTCAGATTCTCAGTCAGTTTCTGTTGGAAGAAAAACGTCACCTGTTTTTGTTCCTTCAGGTGGTCAAAGTCAGTCACAGCACTCAGACTGTCCAATTGGTTGTCCCAGCTGTTCGTCAAGCAGCTTCAGAGGCCCCGCCCACCGGCATCTCTGCAGCCAATCAGGATGCAGCAGAGAGGACTCCTGATGTGCAGACATGGCGTTGCCTCCCTCCGTTGTACTCAAACATCATCACACCGCTGCAGCCTCGCACCTCTGTGGTCTACCTGCTCTGCTCCCCCTCAGGCCCCGCCCCCACCTACACACCTGCACCAAGCTCTGCCTCCAAACGCTGCAGGAAGAAGAGGCGTCCACTGGACCAGCAGGGGTTAAAGGTCAAATACAAACGACTTCCTGTCAGGTTCTACGACCCCAGCAGCAACCGCATCCTGAAGAACCCCCCCAAAGGCTTCCTGTGGCGCCGAGGCTCTGCCGCCTCCAGCCCGCCGCCACCATGCGTCCGTCAGCTGTTCAGAAGTCTGAGTCCAGACCTAAACACCGACAGGCCGCAGGGGGAGGGGGCCGCAGGGTCCTCCAGGGTCAAAGGTCAGAGGTCATCAGACACCGCCTTCAGCCACGGCAACAGTTTCCTCCTGAGCACGCTCAGTAGGGACTCAGCACAAACTGACAAACAGGACACCCTGAGGAGGCGGGGCAGGACGTCTCAAGTCCCGCCCCCTCCACCTCACAGCAGGTCAGATCGGGGGAGGGGGGGGAGGAGGGAGAGGACACGCCCCACACCCTCCAAGAGAAGAACCAGGGCTCAGGCCACGCCCACACAGCCCAGGAGACAAGCTCTGCGACGGGCAGGACCCGGCAGGAAAGTCCCCGGCTCTACAGGCCCGCCTCACCCTCCCTCACCCCGCAGACGGAGGGCCCGGAGGGGGCGGGGCTGTGAGAGGGGTGGAAGGTAGCAGGATACCTGTTCAGGTAACAGGATACCTGGTCAGGTAGCAGCTTCATTTATAAACTCAGACAATAAAAGATGCCTTCACTTGTCACACAGAAAGCAGGACGTTAAATGATCCATAAACATTGATTTGATCCTTAAACCTGATGATCTGAATGAAGAATAAAAGATTAATAAGTAATGAGGTCGTTTCAGTGTCGGTTTATAAACGAGGCTGCTGGACTTTATATGAACTCTATATGGAAGTCTACTGATGTCAATATTAAAGTGAAATCATCTAATCAATCTGAAAATGTCGTTTTACGTTTGTGTCTGCAAATGAGAAAACTAAAGCATCTTTTTTATGTAAGCCATTCAAATATATAAATATATATTTATATATAAATGTTTATATATTAATGAAGACTTTGAATTTGACATTTTGCCAATAATTACAGATTTTCAAACATCAACATTTGGATTTTGTTTATTTTATTTATTTCATACATCGCAAAAATAACAAACTATAATTAGAAGAGTTAAGATTTTAATTGTTAGCTTGTCGTGTATTCTGAAAATGTAATCTTTCACACATCATGAAAATATATATATATAATTAAAATTAATGGTCTTTAAAATTGAAATTTAAAAAACAACAACATGAATTTGATTAAATGATTTTATTTTAATGTTGGCAGCTTTGTGTTTCTACAGCACTAAACACACCTGAAGCTCCGTCAGGTGACGGCCTCCGGTACCTTTTCTTCAGGTACTGTTGTTGTTGATGTCAGAACTTTTGATAATTTTACACTCATGTTTATTTAAATATCAATAAGTTTATGTTGAATAAACAACTTTTTCAACCTGAACATGAGTCACCTGGTCATCAGTGTTTGTTCTCACAGCGTCCACCAGGTGGTGTATGGAGTCTCCCACCTGGTCCGCAGCCTCCAGAAGCTCCGCCCTCTTCCTCTCACCTGGAAACAGAAAATTAAAATATTAAAGTTTAAGATTATTTTATCGAGTCAGTTTTGTTTTACGACTCGTGTGAACTTCAGGTTTCGCACAGTCGGTAAAAACCACCGTCAGACCTGACGTTTACAAAGATCAATACCTCCACAGTAACCATAGTAATCACTACACATCATGTAAACTGTCACACTAATCACATTAATCTGCTGTTAATAAGTTGTAAAGATATTAAAGTATTTACACTTTACTGATCGATCAAGGCAGTTTCACTGAGGACATCACGAGTTACAGCTGACTGGAAATTAAATATCCAAATAATCAATAACTAAAATCATTTCCTGTACACATGAGCGGGTCACAGTGGGTACAAAATATATAATAGTGTCATTTACTGTTGAATATTTAAATAATGATTGATCACCTCCATTAGATGTCTGGTTTCCTCCTGTGTAATCAATAATATATGATTTCACTGATATTAATTGATCACGATATTTACGGTAAATAATCAGCAGGTTTGTTTGGGTCACCTGTCTGTCTCTCTCTCCACCTGTCTGTCTCCATCACAGTCCTCAGTCTCTCTACAGTCTCCTGCAGCAGCTCCTCTGGACTACACGTCCCACAATCCTTTTCTTCTTCTTCAGACAGACTGGTGTCCTCTTCCTGAGGCCCCGCCTCCTCTGGGCCATCCTGTTGTCCCATTGGACGACAGAGAAACTTGCCACCTGCAGAGTCCTCCTCCTCCTCTTCACAGTAGATGTCATGTGATGTAGGTGTGTCCTGGTGCATTGATGGAGATGGAGTTTGTTGGTCGTCCTCGCTCCACTCGTCCTCTGTCCTCAGCAGCACTTCTTCTTCGTCCTCGTCTTCCTCGTCTTCTGTGTTCCTCTCCGCGTTGACACTTTGTGGCCCGCTGGCGTGTTGCTGAGCCGCCATCTTGTTCAGAGCCTGAAGAAGGAAGAAAATATCTGGTACAACTCCCAAGGTGCATTTCACTAACAGCCAATCACAGATCTTAAAATTCAGCTAAATTTGACGCTTCTTTGTGGTTCTGGATCAGTTTGAGATCAGGTCAGTCGAGGTCGCAGCAGGTGATGGACTCACCTGAAGAGAAACGTCTACTTTGGTTTAAAACACCAAAGACCATCAGCCTCAGCTGCACTCTGTTTACTGCTAATTAGCATGATAGCATGCTAACATGCTAAACTAACACGGCAAACATTATACCTGCAGCCAGGTAGGTCTGTGCGTCAGGTGCTGCACGTAGTTCACCACAGATGATGTCATCAAAACACATGTGACGTCACGTGTTCAAAATGTTTCACCCCTGATCTGATTATTTACCTGTGTGTGTTTGTTTACCTGTGTGTGTGTGTGTGTTTACCTGTGTGTGTGTGTGTTTACCTGTGTGTTTGTTTACCTGTGTGTGTGTGTTTACCTGTGTGTGTGTTTGTCTGTGTGTGTGTTTACCTGTGTGTGTGTTTGTCTGTGTGTGTGTTTGTTTACCTGTGTTTGTGTTTGTTTACCTGTGTGTGTGTTTGTCTGTGTGTGTGTGTGTTTACCTGTGTGTGTTTGTTTACCTGTGTGTTTGTTTACCTGTGTGTGTGTGTGTGTTTACCTGTGTGTGTGTTTGTTTACCTGTGTGTTTGTTTACCTGTGCGTGTGTGTGTGTGTTTACCTGTGTGTGTGTGTGTGTTTACCTGTGTGTGTGTGTGTTTACCTGTGTGTGTGTGTGTTTACCTGTGTGTGTGTGTGTGTGTGTGTGTGGTGTTTACCTGTGTGAGCGTGCTCTGTAGACTGAGGTTGTGTTCTCTCAGCGTTTCCATGGTAACCTCCATCTCAGAGCACCTGTCCTCCAGGATGCCCTGCTCTGATTGGACGGTGAGCCGCCACGCCTGCAGCTGCTGCTCCAACAACCTGAAGACCAACGAAGAAGAAGATGATGAACTTGAACTCCAGACCAGTTTGTGATTGGTTCGTTCTGGTTTCTCACCATTTGTCTCTCTGCAGGTTTCTGACTTCAGTCAGCAGAGCCGCCGCCTTCGACTGATCAGCAACAACAACAACAACATGTGTTAATGTGATGTCATGTTATATTATTTCATTAACAGCAGCGAGGTCATCAGAGGTCACCTGCTGAGTCGGCGTCTCCTCGTCGGTCTGCAGAGCTTTGGATGAAAACGAACAGGAAGGAGGTCGCACCGAGACATCATGGGAAGCATCTCTGTCAGAGGAGGGACTTTGACAGACAGCTGAGGCAGCCAATCGTGTTGAGGGATCAGAGGGGGGTGGAGCACTGAGAAACAAAAACTTTAATCACAAAAAGGTGTTTAACGAGTGTTTGAACTTGTCTTTCAAGTCACGCCTGACTCACCTGTTCTGAGTCTCTCCTGGCTCTGCCCACATCAGGACCTTCCTCCTGTCGGCCTCTCTCTGAGTGTATCGCCGTGGCAACAGGGCGTGACGAGCACTGTGTACTAATGAGGACAAAGACTCTCTCCAGGTGGGCTGAAAGACAAAACTGAAGATTAAAAACTAATTCTGAAAAGTTAAAGTCTGTCTGTACCTGTGTTTTTACCTGTCTGTGGTTACCCATCTGTGTTGTTACCTGTCTGTGTTTTTACCTGTCTGTCTGTGTTGTTACTTGTCTGTGGTTACCTGTGTGCAGAACTCGAGCACTGGATGGTGGGTTTTGTGTTTCCTCGTCCGTCTGTCTGTCAGGAAGCAGCTCTGACACACGTGGACGTTCACACACTTCATACAGCGATACCTGAACACACACACACGATCCATTACAGCGGCAGTGCTGCCCTTTAGTTTGTCTTATAGGATCATCTGATGAAGACTGGGTCAGTATGAACTCCAGTAGAGTCTAGTAGAGTCCGGTTTAACCTCAGTAGAGTCCAGTTAATCCTAATAGAAGCACCTGATTATTTTCTGAGGATGATGATTGGTTACATTTAGAAGTGAAGAACTGCTCTGATTGGACGATGTTGGGTCACCTGAGTCCGGTGATGGGGAGGGTCTTGCAGGTGTGGCAGCGGACGTTGTGTCTGACGTTCTGACTGACAGACAGGCGATACAGAGTGGGTAACCATAGCAACAGGTGTGGCTCGCTCTGCAGCCATGACAACACGTGTTCTTCACTCGCCATCGGGGTCAACACCTGTAAACACACACAGTCAGTGTGTTGCCATGACGACCACCAATCAGTTGCAGCCGAGGGTTTTTTTGTGTTCTCACCCCGTTAAAACACGACCTCACCGCCGCTTCCACGCCACCAAAAACTCCTTCCTCCTGCACCGCCGCAGGGACCTGAACACACACACACACACACATTAGAGAGAGAGGGGCATGCTGGGAAATGTAGTCTGTACTAGTTTTACCTGGCTGAGGTCCTGCAGTAAAGATCTGAGTCCAGACCTGCTGACTGATCCTGAACTGTTCTCTGCAACACTCACCAGAGCTGCAGGACACAAAGGATCAGTGATTCAACAGAGAGAGAGACAGACAGACAGAGACACAGGGAGACAAACAGGGAGGCAGACAGACAGACAGAGAGAGAAACAGACAGACAGGAAGACAGACAGACAGAGAGAGAAACAGACAGACAGGAAGACAGACAGACAGAGACACAGGGAGACAAACAGGGAGGCAGACAGACAGACAGAGAGAAACAGACAGACAGGAAGACAGACAGACAGAGAGAGAAACAGACAGACCCTCACCTCTATATTTCCCCAGCAGAGTTTCAGCAGACAGAGCGATGAGAGCAGTTTGAAGAGAACCAGCTGATACACGAGCAGCCTGACTCCTGAAGTACATACAGATGTGTACAGGTGTGTACAGGTGTATACAGATGTGTACAGGTGTGTACAGATGTATTGACAGTGTTACACATGTTATCACGTTTTATTCTCAGGATGCAGGTGACAGCAGGTAATGTGTTTTCCTGTTTGGCCTCATGGTGGCGCTGTTGTCTCACTGTGTATACTGTGTGTGTATATAAAGAGTAGTAGCATGTATATCTAAATACATGCTATACATTATATATAACGTATAGCGTGTGTTTATATATATCGTATAACATGTATTTATATATTGTATAGTGTGTATTTATATATAACGTATAGCGTGTATTTATATATAACGTATAGCGTGTATTTATATATAACGTATAGCATGTATTTATATATAATGTATAACATGTGTCTATATAATGTATAGCATGTATGTATATATAACGTATAGTGTGTATTTATATATAACATATAGTGTGTATTTATATATAACGTATAGCGTGTATTTATATATAACATATAGTATGTATTTATATATAACATATAGTGTGTATTTATATATAACGTATAGCGTGTATTTATATATAATGTATAGCATGTATTTATATATAACGTATAACATGTATTTATATATAACGTATAGCATGTATTTATATATAACGTATAGTGTGTATTTATATATAACATATAGCGTGTATTTATATATAACATATAGCGTGTATTTATATATAACATATAGCGTGTATTTATATATAACATATAGCATGTATTTATATATAACATATAGTGTGTATTTATATATAACGTATAGCATGTATTCATATATAATGTATAACATGTATTTATATATAACATATAGTGTGTATTTATATATAACATATAGCATGTATTTATATATAAAGTATAGCATGTATTTATATATAATGTATAACATGTATTTATATATAACGTATAGCGTGTATTAATATATAACGTATAGCATGTATTTATATATAATGTATAACATGTATTTATATATAACATATAGCGTGTATTAATATATAACGTATAGCATGTATTTATATATAATGTATAACATCTATTTATATATAACATATAGCGTGTTTATAGCGTCTGACCGGTCGAACAGCCTGAACATCAGGCTGCACGTCTCCTCTGGAGTCTCCACAGTCACATGACCTGGAACTTCCTGTGACACGCTGTGGAACATCCTGTTCAGAGTCCGGGTCACTTCCTCTCTGTTCAGCCCCACGTCCTGCTGCAGCTTAGCTCCACCCACCGAGTGGAGGGCCGCCACGATGTGTCGAAAAGACACGATGTCCACTGAGAACACAGACACACAAACACGCTGCAGTCATGTAACATGTAGTACTGTGTAATAACATGTAGTACTGTGTAATAACATGTAGTACTGTGTAGTAACATGTAGTACTGTGTAGTACTGTGTAGTACTGTGCAGTACTGTGTAGTAACATGTAGTACTGTGTAGTACTGTGCAGTAACATGTAGTACTGTGCAGTAACATGTAGTACTGTGCAGTACTGTGTAGTAACATGTAGTACTGTGCAGTA
>LKNJ01002262.1:11076-66166 GCA_002120245.1 Maccullochella peelii
AGTACTGTGCAGTAACATGTAGTACTGTGCAGTACTGTGTAGTAACATGTAGTACTGTGCAGTACTGTGTAATACTGTGTAGTACTACGACTCACTGCGACAGAGTTTCTGCAGAGCCTGAAGCTTCATGGCGACTCTGTAAACGGACGGACGGATTTCATTCAGTCCTTCTGAAATAAAGATCAATAAAACTTTTCAGCAATAATCAATGAAATCATCAGGTTCATTAAATCAAAGCACGTGACAGGAAACAAACAGACTGCAGCATCTGATCATTAAATCAGTCTTCATCAAACAATTATTATATTGATACGTAATAAATTCATTCAATGTTTCTGTTTTGTTATCAGTCATTTATATTAATCACTCAATCAATCATTAATCACTCAATCATTAATCAATCAATCATTAATCACTCAATCATTGATCACTGCACGAACTGCTCTGTTTAAAGTGTTTCGCAGTGTCACATTCAGGTTCACAGGAACACGGTGACCGTGTACTGTACAGCAGAACCAGCAGAACCCAGCAGAACCAGCAGAGACGAGCAGAACCAGCAAAACCCAGCAGAGACCAGCAGAACCAGCAGAAACAAGCAGAGGCGAGTTTACCGATGCGGTCCAGATCCATGAGGAGTTTCGTGTGACGTCAGTCTGAAAACACAAGAATTCAACATAATTAAACAAATGAGCGTAAATAAGCATCTGCTGCTGCAGAACCCGACGGGTCTGAAGGTTCTGCTGAGACTTGTGGTGTCGTCAGATAAAAACTAACTTTTCTATTCGCACATCTTAAAAATGAAAATATAAAACATCAGAAATTAGATTTGTATTAATATTTTGTTGATTGGATGAAAAGTTTTAACATTTTGAAACTCAGTTTTTTTGTGTCAGATGTTCTGAAAAAAGCTGCAATTAATCGATTAATCATCAAATTCGATTGATTGTTGTTGTGTCGCTGCTCAGAAAGATGAAATCACCACGGTGGAAGATTTTGCTCCTTGGACATAAACGTGTCCAGAACAGAAGAAGCGTCCTGCTGGTCTCAGTGTTCAACATCAGAAGTTTCTAATAATTGATAACAAGTTCGAACCGGAAACTGATGTTTGAGCGAAGCCTCGTCAGCTCAGAAATGTTTTGTTCTCGTTTAGTTGAGTCTGTTCTGACGTTCTGTTTGTTGCTTCAGGTCGCTCACCTGGAAAACAGGAACCGGTTAGAAGGAATTGTTAAAATGTGCAGTAAAGTTGCTAAATGACCTTCCGAGGCCCAATCGATCAATCACCCGAGTCCAGCGAGTTCAGGTTGCTTCCTTCTGGTCGCAGATGATGACACTTTGTCCTGCTGCTACCAACCTGTTCAATAATCAATAATAATAATCAATAATGTGAAATAACTCTGTGTGTCTGTTGGTTTATGTACATTGTTGGTATTGATTGTATTGTCTGCTTGGGATAATAAAGATTACTTTGACTTAATTGATTAATCAATTAAAAAACTTTTTTCATAATCAATTCATCTATTCAGTCAATTTTTATTTAATATTTAATGCTTTCAGCTTTTCTTATATTATATTATGTTATATATTATGTTATATAATATATTATATTATATTATTTAACAGTAAAGTAGAAACAGAAGAAACAGACTCACCTTCCTGTCGGCTGCCGGACTTGAAACAAACGTCTTCTGCTGTTGAAACCAGGTGAAGCTGCTGAATTATGAATGAAGGTTTCAGTTATCGTCACAGCTGCTGCTCACCTGTCGGCCCCGCTCACCTGCTGTCTGCGGACCAATCAGCAGCCAGCAGAGCGTCCCGCTGCTCCTCAGGCTCCGCCTTTGTTTCTCCTGATGAAGAAAAGGAGACGATGTGGAGCGATGAGGAGGCCGTGACCTTCCTCACATGAAACTAACAGAAAGCCCGTAGCACCCCCCCGAAGCAGCTTGGACTACAAACCGGTGTTCGAGCTAAGAGACTCACCTGACCCATCTGTCCAGATCACCCAGGCCCAAGTGGGCCGCGCCGCAGACCGTAGACCAGGCTGTCACTCGACTGAAGCACCAGGAGATTGTTGGAGCGCTGCAGCCTGGCAGGGCCGGTTTTGGATGTGGTCCGAAGCCACGAGGAAGGACAGGAAAGACCTGGTGATCTCTGAAGTAGTGAAGATGGAAGAGCTATAAAACCAGAGCTGTGAGCCAAAAGCAGCACAGGAGTTGGACAACCTGGGAGGCCGTGATCAGCAGGACCAATACGAGGAGACCTGCCAACTCTGTGACTCCAAGAACCCGAGCCTGAGCCCCGTCCAGGAAAGACTGCACCGGGGGTGGAGGGGCTAGTTACCCGCTCCACATGTCTGTGAAGCACCTGCCACACAGACTCTCTAAATCCACTACAAGCACAATCAGGAGAAAACAGCCCGGTGGTTTGGAGGCTGTATGAGGTCTATATGGAGTCCAGTTCTTGCTTTTCTACCAAAGTCACACTGACATGAGAACCAGGTGGCTGCAGTCTGCAGAGCCGGATCTGACTTTCATCTATGAACTCTATCAGACTGCGATTAGACAACTTTCAGATTAGACAACTTTCACAGCAACACGTTTTATTTCTTCAGCATTTTACAAAGAGTTTAACAGTAAAACTTAGCGGTCACAAAGTAAGAAACATGAACTGGGAATAAAATAAACAAACAGAGTCGCTTTCATAAACTTTACATTGTTCAGGAACGAGCCAATCACAGAGCGGCGTGCTCCTGTCCGTCTTCTCGTTCTCAGTTTCTTAAAAAGATCTTTGTGATAAAGTGATGAAATATTCAGTGAAGTTCAAGAGTCAAAAAGTCAAAACCTGATTGTCTTCACCGACTCCTGCTCGGTGACCTTTGACCTCTCCTCAGAGGGTCAGTGACTGGTTTTGGTCTGACTGGTCCGTTATGTGGCCTGATGATGAAAAACAAACGCTGTGTTGTGTTTGAGTGCCGGCGCTGTGTCCGAGCTGTGAGCGCTCTCTGTGAGCTGCAGCTCGTGCTCCTCTTTGTTTCTGCTGAACTGAAGCCGATTGTCTCCGTTTGTTTCTGAGCTCTTTTTGTTTTCTGGGTCGTTCGAGGACGAAACACTGAAGCTTTTCTTCTTCTGCACTGAGATAAACGCTGAAACACAGAGCCTCTCATCCACCACCACCACCACCACATCATTACATCATCACCGAGCTGCGGCTGACGGTCTGCAGCCTGCTGTCTGAGCTAAATGCTAACATCAGCATGCTAACATGCTCACAGTGACAATACTAACGTTTGCTAATGTTTAGCAGGTCTGCAGGTATTTGGTCATAAACCAAAGTGTTGGACACATTAACACGTTGACCTGATGGTGGCGCTAGATGAAGAGTTATTACAGTTCATCCTGAGGGGAACATGAACGAGGATGCACATTTCATCACAATCCATCCCATAATAGTTGTTGAGATGTTTCAGCCTAATAGACTAACAAGACCGACCAACGGGTTCGAGATTCAGGTAGAGAGCAACGCAAGAGACTCAAACCCCTGAGACTCAAAACCACCACAAAGAGACTCAAAACCACCCAAAACACACTCAAAACCAAACCACCCCAAAGAGACTCAAAACCACCACATGGTACAGAGGAACCAGGACTGTTCAGGTAGGGGAGTCTCCCCTGACCCCCACCTGACTGTATATATGTAATCAGAGTATTTGTCTGATGTCATGAGTATTAAAGTACATGCAGGTACAGGCTCCTCCCAGTGGGCGTGGCCTCTGAGCTCCACTCAGCGGTCAGTCAGAGTTGGAGTCACCACTCGTCTCTTCTGTCCTCAGTAACAAGAACAAAGTGCTGCTGCTGCTGGGTGAGTTCACACTGTACACGACGTACTTCGTCACTGAAAGACTTCTGTTTGTCAGCAAAACACCTGTCGAATGTTTCTGTCTCTACATGAATGAATGTGCTGCTGTGGACTCCAGATGAGCGTGTGAGCTGTATGGAGGTCAAAATGAAGCGCTCCCTGGGGATCTGTCTGGTGATCTGCTCCGCTCTGATCGGACTCGGTACGTTTGATTTGTGTTTGTTTAAACTGGCGGCTTTCTGATCACAAAGACAGTTTAGTTTAGTCGAAGCGTATTAGATCATTATGGGGTCCAGACAAAAGTTAAACTAATATTCTGTTTTCCATGTAATCATTTAAAATGAGAAGTTAGTAAGGGAATAAACTAATAACTTATCAGGTTCACCGAAATCCTTCATGAAGGTTCAAATGTTACGAGACGTGTCGATTCAACCTTATTGTTGTGTTGTAATGTTTCTAATATTCACTGCAGTCACTCATCATAAAGTGTCTGTTATTATATATTATATAGTTATTAACAGCTGTAACGGACTAATCAACACACGGTCCAGGACTTTGATCAGGTTCCAGTAGAATATGCGTCATGTATCTGGACCTGAAGTGATCCATGTAGAAGACCTGGAACTAAAGAAACAGCATTGTTCTTGTTTTGATGAGTTAGTCCTGGTGTTAAAGTTTGATCATAAAAAGACAAGATGTCTTCGTATATTTATTAAAGCAAAGCAGACAGAGTCTGACACTCGTCAGCACTGCGCAAGTCTTTATACATTATGGTGTGAGTGAGGGGGGGCGAGTGCAACAGTGCCCCCCATGACACGTACGCCTCCACACTCAGACAGACGAGGAGTTTTAACAGGTTTCACAAACACCGAAATAAAGACCGGAAAGTACCGAATGTGCAATGGAAGTTCACTGCCAGGTCTTGCTGGGTTACAGGACTCAAAGCTCCTACACATGTGGTCACATGAGACTTTGATAAACTGCTAAAACAAAAAGAACAGACTGTTTGATTCTAACATGACCCTGTCTGAAATACGATCCACAAGCTACTATGTTAAAAGGAAGGATGAGGACTAACCAATGACGACTCCCATACAGTGGATGTTCCAGTCCTGGATGTGACCTGTAACCCACAAACTGAAGCAGTCCAGGACTCTGCTGTCCCTTTAAAATGAAATGTGTTCTGGGTTTCAGGATCAGCCATTCGCTGTTACAGCTGTAAGGACTACACAGGCATATGCTCCAAACAACGAGAAAGTAGCTACGACGACGCCTGTCTCACACTCTACGAGAGAGGTACCTCTATACCTGTACACCTGTACCAGAACCAGAAACATAGAGAATACTGGATTCTGATTTTCCAAAAATCCCTAACTGGTTAATTTGGCTGCCAAAACACTTTCTGTCGTCAGCTTCCTGTAAGATCCATGTTTGATCCTCCAGGATCCTGAAGGAACCAGATCAGTCCATTAGCTTTTAAATCAGTCTGGACTTCAGTGATTCTCCTGTTTGTTCTGCAGGTGGAATGACTTTCCGTCAGAGTCTGAAGTCTTCAGACTGTGAGCGCAGCCGACTGGGCCAGATGTTCCCCCAGGTAACAACCACCCCGCCCTCCCCAATAGCTATCGACTATTGATTGTTAGAAACACAAATAACAGCTGACCTGAGTGTTTATGGAAGTGGATAAATGATAATAATAAATGGTTATAAAACACATTCAGTGCTTCACACCTGGACTGGTGCGCTCACCTGTCAGGTAACCATGGTTTACAGGCAGCAGCCAATAACAATAAATAGTCCAGCGATCAATAAGAACCATTAAGATAATGAAGTAAACAAGTCAACAACACCTGACGCCAACCAGGAAGTACTTGTAGGTCAGCAGCTGATTTGTTGTATTGATCTCTGTGTTCTACGTGTTGATCACTGATCAATAACTGTATTGATCATTTCCAGGTTTCCAGTTTTACCTACAAGTGCTGCCACACTGACCTGTGTAACTCCGCCCCCTCCTCTGCAGCGAGCTCTGTGATTGGTCTGCTAGCCTCGCTGGTGGTCATGTGGTGGTGCGTCCACTGAAGAGCTCTGCAGCGCCCCCGTGTGGCTGCTGTCACTTCTCTAACTGTCACTGATCATTACAGCTTCACATGATCAATATTTAGACTTCATCACATCTGCAGGTCTGTTTGCAAAAAGAACAAAAGCTCATTAACACGTTATTTTACAGCTGCGGTCGATTATTACGAATAAAACGAGCTCATTATAAACAGAAAGTTTGTTTTACAGGAAACTGCACCTCTAACTACTGACCTGTCAAAATAAAGTGCTACTGAAACGATCTGAAGCTGCTTCACTGTCTGTACATTTAATCAATAAATGTGACAAACTGGAAACACACTGATTGATTGACTGATTGCTTGATTGGATTCATATTGATGACAGGATGTTACACAGTCAGGAAGTTCACGTCAGTTACACATGAATTACTTATAACTCTAAATAACTAATAAATAATATTAAATATAACTGGAAAAATCAATAAGAACAAAATGTTTATAGAAATTAAATCAATAAACAGACGCTCAGGTACATGTTCACTATTTAATTAATAACTTTTTATATGAATCCTGAATGTATTTAATAATAATACGAATTACTCTAATTCCACGGGCATTATATATATATATGAAACCACCTGCTCAGGTCAACAGGTGCAACACACCTGACAGATGTCAATCAGACTCAGTGTGGACACGCCCACAGCGTCCTGAGGAAGAGATCAGGTGACGCAGGTGAGAAAGGCTGTCTGACGTCAGCCGGTTAGATTTGATCCCGACTCGCTCTGATGTCACGCACACGTGGGCAGCGATGACCTCACGAGGTCGAGGCACCGCAGCTGCTCTCCACCGACCGCAAGACCCAGGGCATGATGGGAAACGCCTGGCTGTCGCCTGATCAAAGAGCTGATTGGCTCTTAGTTTCCTGTGTAATTGTGATATTTACAGGTGGATCTAGCAGGCGGCCTACAGGTGGATCTAACAGGTGGAGCTAACAGGCGGCCTACAGGTGGAACTAACAGGTGGATCTAACAGGTGGATCCAACAGGTGGATCTAACAGGCGGCCTACAGGTGGATCTAACAGGTTTATCTAACAGGATGGAACCTGCTGTTCGTCACTGCGCCCCCAGCTGCTGCCGCCTGATTTCCTCCACTTTCCAGGAAACAGAAGACACTGTAAAAAAACATGGACTATAGGTTTTACAGAATGGTGTATTACGTGTCTTTACAGTATGCTATATGTTTTACGGTATAGTGTATTATAGATTTCTTACAGTACAGTGGTTTTACATTGTATCTGTGTGTTTTACAGTGTAGCCGTGTTATTTTTTTACAGTGTGTTTTACAGTGTACCCGTGTTATTTTTTTTACAGTGTGTGTTTTACAGTGTACCCGTGTTATTTTTTTACAGTGTGTGTTTTACAGTGTACCCGTGTTATTTTTTTTACTGTGTGTTTTACAGTGTACCCGTGTTATTTTTTTACAGTGTGTATGTAACAGGAAACGCCTTCACGTTTAAACACTCATCTGCTGTTCCGGGTGTCTGACGTCACTTTGTCAATTGTTTTTACTAAAAACGGCAAAATACAGGAAACCGACGAATGCACTTCCAAAATAAAAGCACACATCTAATTAAATACCGTAACTAAATTGAGCCCTGTTAGGTAAGTAAAATTTTATTTATATAGCACCTTTTTTAACACAGGTTACAAAGTGCTTTACATCAACATCAACCCGTTGTCCTCGTGTTTCCGGTCTCGGTACTCGGTAATAATATTACTGCACTCTGGATTTCTTTATATTTATTTAAAGTAATTTATTTTTACTAAGTTTGATGTTTTATAACTGTTGAAGGTGTGAATAATCATTTTATTATGTTAATATAATAATTATTTTGTGTTTTTTGTTAAAATTAAATTATTGAAACATTGAAAAACATCTCAGAACTTCTTGTCGAATACGGGGCTTTTATTGTGAAATGAGGCACAGGAAGTGGTGTGTGTTGTCTTTGTGTTGCTGCAGAAGAAGAAGTTGCAGGCTGATCGCTGAGAAGCTGACAGGATGAAACTTTGATCAAAAATAAAAGAAGAAGAAGCTGCTGCTGCTGACGTCACCATGGCTCTGAAGGTAAGACAGTTCACCTGTAACTGACGGTGACCTTTGACCTCTCACCTGCTGCTGCTGGTTTACATATCAGACTGAGGACAGAAGCGAGCGCTTGCTGCCAGTCCCTGCAGGAACTTCATAGAGAAACTAGCCACCTCAAACAGCCAGTAAACGCTCCGTTTAAAGGTGAAAACTATTATTGAAATATCATTAAAGCGACAGAACATTTCTGTAAGAGGATTAAAGGTTTTCTCATGAAAGAAAAACACCATAAAAAGTTCTGAAACTGGCTGTTGAACAAAGCAAATGTGTTCAAAAACCATGTAAATTTCTATAGGAGTCTGGTAGGAATACCATGAAGATGAAGGAAAACACCGTATTCTACTGCAGATGTGTAGAAATGTTATAAAAGTATTAAACGGGCATTAAAACACTTCTCTTCTCTGGATTTTCTAAAGAAAGAAAAAGAGAATAACCCCCCAAAAGTACACGAGCTCGTTAAACAATGAAAACATAATTAACATAAAACAAATTATTGGAAGTTTTCTATCGAGTTTGGAATATATAAAAAAGAATAAATACTATAAGAAAAAAAACTTTTCTTCTGCGGACATTTATAAAAATGTTATTAAAATGTAATAGGGGCTATATGGATTTTCTAAACTCACTGTTTAACAGTGAAACATGAACAAAAAGGATTCTACAGGAGTCTGGTAGGAATATTAGAAAGATCATATAAAAATATTAGCAGTTTTCTAATAAGATCACTTGAGATTTTACAGAAAACCAACAAAGTACAGAAAGTCGCTGTTAAACAATGAAAACTAGAATGATGTAAGATTTCTATGGGAGTCTGGTGTACAGGAACATGTGAGTTCTGGTCTGACAGGAAGTCAGGTTTATGGGTTTGTCAGAGTTCGTAGTTTCACTGATAACCAGACCTTTCCTCTCAAACACACACAGGTTTTTACTCTACTTGTGAGGACCCTCACTGACCTTAACCGCTGCATGGATCTGTGAACTCTTAAAATCTCGATGGGCCCACGACTTTCCGAACTCCACATGTTCAGCGTTTGTTGTGTTTCAGGCTCAGGTTCTGTACGACTTCACTGCTGAACCAGGAAACAACGAGCTGTCGGTCAGACAGGGAGAGGGGGTCACTGTGCTCGACCAGGTACACACACACATATAGCTCATACACACTATACATGACACACACTCAGTCATAATGTGTGTGTGTTTCTGTGTGCAGACTGTGGGCGGAGGCTGGATCAAAGCCCAGAACTCCAGCGGACAAACCGGACTGGTACCTGAGGGATATTTACAGGTGAGCTGTGTGAGTTCATTTCACTTCATGTCACCAGGATCATCCACTCTGAACCAGAAGGAACTCACAGTTCAACGTAGGGGTCTTGCTCCTTTACGTTGGTCATGTTGTGTTTCAGCTCAGTGGCGGGGACTCCTGGTCAGGGGCCGAGGCTTTAACAGAAGGATGGGACAGTCAGGGATATCCGCCCACACAACAAGGTAACATTTTACTTTTTAACTCCAAGTATTGTCAGCAGATGAATGCAGTATAAATAAGTATAAATAAGTTTAAAGAATCTACAATCAGGTCAAACTGCCCTGAAGATTTATCAAAACCTGATGCTGGTTCTGTGATCAGGTTTACCTTCTCTATACCGTCCGATAAAAACTGTTTCCCGTCTCCAGCTGCTGTCGAGGACGATGACGGCGAGTGGGACGACGAATGGGACGACCAGTCAGTGGGTGGTTACCGTGGTGACAATCAGGTGGATGAGGAGGGTGGGGCTTCAGGACGGAGCACCCACGGGCCCTCCGTGAAGATCTCCCTTAACAAGTAAAAACACTCACACAGTAGATCTCACTGTAGATTCCAGTAGATCACAGACACATGACCAATGTCTGTATCAGTTAGTAGCATATCTCCACATGTATCAGTAGATCCCAACAGATCACAGTAAATGGCAGCAGATTCCAGTAGATCCCGGTCGCTCCCAACACAGTTGACCCCAATACATGTGCTGTAGCTCCCAGTAGGTAATAGATCCCTAGAGGTATCAGTAGATCATAGTAGATCACAAGCATAGTATATAAATTCACAATCTAAGCCAGTATCAGTTGATCCCAGTATGTGTCTGTAGCAGATCCCAGTTGGTAATAGATCTCCACAGGTATCACTAGGCCGCAGTAGATGTCAGTAGATCCCAGCAGATTCTTAACTGATCTCAGCTGTGTTGAGTGTTTTCAGGTTTTTGTTCTCCAGAGATGCCGGTGAAAACGTGTCCGTGCTGCTAGATCACATAGATGCCCACAGATCCCACTAAATGTCAGTAGATCATAGATCCCAGTAGATCCCGGCAAATCTCAGTAATCATGTGTGTTCTCAGGTTCCCGTTCTCTAAAGGTCCGAACCCAGAAGTCTTCTTGTTAGCTAAACCTCCAGCGAACAGCAGAGAGAGACTTCCTGTCTACGTGAGTAATCAGCTTTATTGATAATTTATCAAACTGTTATCAATCTCTGCCCTCTGATTGGTTCATGTTCATCGTCCAATCAGATGGGAGAAGTGGGTGCAGTCTGGCTGTACCCGGCGGCTCCTCTGGACTGTGTGATCGCCGATCCGAAGAAAGAATCCAAACTGTACGGACTGAAGAGCTTCATCGAGTACCAGATCACCCCCAACGTGAGAGACCGCAGTACTACACAGTAATATGCAGTAATACGCAGTACTAATACACAGTAATAATACACAGTAATACGCAGTAATAATACACAGTAATATGCAGTAATAGTACACAGTATTACACAGTAATAATACACAGTAATACGCAGTAATAGTACACAGTATTACACAGTAATAATACACAGTAATACGCAGTAATACACTCTCTTTCTCCAGACAACCAACAGACCTGTCAATCATCGCTACAAGCACTTTGATTGGCTGTACGAGCGTTTGCTGGAGAAGTTCGGCTCGGCTCTGCCCATCCCCTCACTGCCCGACAAACAGGTGACAGGTGAGCCGTCGCCATGACAACCACACCTGCACGACGCCGACACACCTGCACGACATGTTGATGACTTCTGGGTTTGAGTCTCTACCTGTGCTTTCAGGCCGGTTTGAGGTGGACTTCATCAGGATGAGGATGGAGCAGCTGCAGGCCTGGATGACTCGGATGTGTCGTCACCCCGTCGTCTGTCAGAGTGACGTCTTTCAGCTCTTCCTCACCTACAGAGACGAGAAGGCCGGTTAAGCCCCGCCCCCTGCAGTAAATGTTTCAGCCAATCAGCTGTTAGGAGGTATGGTAGCTTCGTCCTGATTGGCTGATGCAGTGTTTTGCTATTTCAGGAGTGGAAGGCGGGAAAGAGGAAGGCGGAGAAAGACGAGACGGTGGGTCCGATGATCTTCAGCCTGATTGAACCTGAGGCTGCGGAGCTCGACGCTGCTGACGTGTACGTCACTAAATGGCTCTTACTAAAATACTGAAGCGTCTCTGCACCGGTGTCCTCCGCCTGTCCAGCTGCCAGAATCCAGATCCGGCTCCTAAACATGTTGATATGCTCGTCTGCTTTGTCCCCATTAACGTTTTATGGCAGCAGAGAGTAGTATGTGGATTTAATTTGCCCTTGGTTTTGCCGTTCAGGCTATACACAGGCTGCTTTCACCTCTGATTGGTTGAGCTTGTTGGTGCAGCCTGACAGGAGTTACAGTAAATATGCTGTTTATTAAAACCCTAAACGTCTCGTCTGTAGCCGAGAATCAGAACTAATAGCTGCTAAAGTCTGTGTGTACTAAAGTGTGTGTGTGTGTGTGTGTGTGTGTGTGTGTAGTGAACAGAAGTGTGAGCACTACAGTCGATTCACAAAGTCGATGGATGAAGGCGTCAGAGAGCTGCTGAACGTCGGACACACGCACTGGAAACGCTGCACCGGACGTCAGTATATGTGTACTTATACACACCCTGTATACTTGTATACATATATACACATATAAATACTGTATTCATGTGCGCAGCACTGCCTAACGAATACGAGCGGATTGGTCGAGCCTTCAGGAACCTGTCGACTGTTTTCATCAGCAGCAAATATCCAGGTGAGGAGGGAGGAGGGAAGGAGACAGGGAGGGAGGAGTTAGACAAACTTAATGTGAGGGAGCGTAGAAGTCATTGAGATAAAATAAATTGCTGTCGTGACGTTCCATAGAATAATTTAGTTTCTTCTCTCATTACTGAGGTTACTGATCAGATTCTCAAAGTTCAGAGTGTCTTTGAACGCATCAGCTGGCGGTGACGATTTAATGGAGTCAGATTCTCTTCTTCATAGTAAACTTCCTGCTGCAGTTTGTGCCGATCATATAACTAGAATATGTTGTTGTCGTTGTTGTTGTCGTCGTGTTGAATGTGTTGTAGGAGAGGAGACGTTGACAGACGCTCTGTCAGCGGCTGGAAAAACCTATGAGGAGATCGCAGAGATCGTCTCACAGCAGGTACAAATACACAATATTACTATATTACTGTGATACATTCCTGTGTACTGTGATATATTACTGTTATTTATAAGATTTATTAATATTTTTATATTCGTGGTGTTGAAGAGTTAAGACGGTGTTTTAAATTATATTTCTATATAAATATAAAATGTTGTCATCTAACCTCTGGTGACCTCTGGTGACCTTTGACCTCCTTCAGCCTCAGAAGGACCTTCACTTCCTGTTGGAGACAAACAGCGAGTATAAAGGCCTGCTGGGATGTTTCCCAGAAATCATTGCTATACAAAAGGTACTGTAGTACTAATACACCCTGTAGTACTTATACACACAGTATCCCAAAAGTACCTACTATACTACGTAGTTATTTTGTTGTTTCTGTGTTGAACTTTAAACCTGAAACCGACACACCTGTTTACTATTTAAACTTAATACAGAGGGGGCGGGGCTTCAGCTGAGGTGGTGATGTCACTAATGGGGGCGTGGTCTCACCTGTGTGTGTGTGTGTGTTCAGGCTGCAGTAGAGAAGGTGAAGGAAGCCGATCGTCTGGTTTCTGCAGGAAAAATCAACAACAACGACAAGAAGTTCATGAAGCAACGAATCAGCTGCATGAGCTACTCACTGCAGGGTAACAGTACACACAGTACTACACACAGTACACACAGAACTACACCGACCGGTCAGCTGCTGCTGTAAGTGTAACAACAGTGTAACAACAGTTTAACAGTGTAACAGCAGTCTAACAACAGCGTAACAGTCTAACAGCAGCGTAACAGCAGCCTAACAATAGTGTAACAGTCTAACAGCAGCCTAACAGCAGCGTAACAGCAGCCTAACAATAGTGTAACAGTCTAACAGCGTAACAGTCTAACAGCAGTGTAACAACAGCGTAACGGCAGCCTAACAATAGTGTAACAGTCTAACAGCAGCGTAACAGCAGCATAACAATAGTGTAACAGTCTAACAGCAGTGTAACTCGACTCCTTGTGTCTCCTCCAGCTGAGATGAATCATTTCCATAGCAACCGTATCTATGACTACAACAGAGTGATGCAGCTTTACCTGGAACAACAGGTGATCTTCTACCAACAGGTGAGGACGGGGAGGGGGGGGGGGCCCAGGCCAGGTGAACAGCTGTGTGATGTCATTTCTTCTCTGCTCTCTAATTGGTCAGATCGCTGATAAGCTGAGAGGAGCTCTGAGCCAGTTCACCACACTGTGAGGAATGATGTCACTGACGACGTCCCATCCCGATGACGTCACTGACGACGTCCCAGCCCGATGACGTCACTGACGACGTCCCAGCCCGATGACGTCACTGACGACGTCCCAGCCCGATGACGTCACTGAACGACGTCCCGGCCTGATCACGTCGTCCCAGCCTGATGACGTCACTGACGATGTCACTGACGTCGTCCCAGCCTGATCACGTCACTGACGATGTCACTGACGTCGTCCCAGCCTGATGACGTCACTGACGACGTCCCAGCCTGATGACGTCACTGACGATGTCACTGACGTCGTCCCAGCCTGATGACGTCACTGACAATGTCAGTGTGTTCCATCAGAAATGTGTGAATATTAATGAGCCACATTCAGATTGATCTTTATTATCTATAATCTAATTCTTATTTAAACTCAAACTGATTATTAATGTTTTAACTATTTTACACATTAAATTCATGTTCGTCACTTCACTTTGTGCTTATTTTTTATTCTTTTCATTTATGTTTGTAGAATATGTATAAATATATTAGATTATTTATATTGTGTTTGTTATACAATAGAGATTACATTAATATAATAAAATTATACACAAAATAAGTTGTATTATTGTTTACAATGTCTAAAAAAATATAGTTTGATTATGTATTATAAGTTTCTATAATTTTAAATATTTACTTCTATGTATAATGATTAATATATTCTTATACATTTTATTTAAATGAATAAATAAATAAATGTGTATGTTTTTATTAGTCCTTTATAAATAACTGGATTTATTTAATATGTCACAAAATATTTGTAAATCTCAATAAAAAGAAACGTATCATACAAAAATATATATTTCTTATAATTACTTAATAATATAATAATAAATTACAAGAACCCTAAAAACATAAAATAAATGAGTGAGCAGGAATAATAAATCTGACTGCAGATCAGCTGTGGGGAGGTCTCACTCTGATCCAAACCCACAAACTGCTGCTGGACCTGAACCGCAGGATTTCCAGAGGACTTCCGGCAAAATGGCCGTTTGTTTGTCCCCCAAACTTTAGAAACTAGTCCTCCTTTTTAAAACTTGATTTACAGTTATTGCTGTGAAAAGACTTAATGCCAACTTTTTATTTTTGTAAATTATGTTTTAAAAACTTTAACAAAGTCTGAGACAACAGAACATTTCTACTTTTCTGAATTAAGTTTGGTTTGGTCTGTACTGGAGTTTTCCTCTTTTTAACTTGTTACTATGGAAACGGCTGACTGTCTGAATGTCCTGTGAACAGTTGTTCAGTTTTGATGCACCTGTGTGTGCGACAACACGTCATTTCACACCTGTTGTTAAATACCTGAATTATGTCGTCAGCTGGAGGTGGTTTGGTTCACTGCTGTTCACCTGTATGTCACCTCCAGGTGCGTCTCAGTATTCTGCGGTCATGCTGCCACCTGGTGGCAGACAACTGAACTACAGTGTTAACAGATACAACACTTTCATTCATTTACAGAAGAAAACAGCGACAACACGAGACAGATTAATATGATAGATGAGATTAATTAATATGTTCATTAATACGTGAGAAACATGACTTGTCATCTTTAATAGAAAAAGGAAACCTGGTTCAGAGGTTTGATATTTTTATTACTTTAAAGGTTGGTTACAGGAAGTTATTACTTCAAAATAAAAGCTTTGAATGGTATTTTACCAACATAATAATCACATTAATTACATACATTTGTTTTTTCATTACAGAAACTAAAGACACACATTTTGTAAACATCAGTTCTTCTTCTTCGTCACTTTTTCTTCTTCTTCTTCGTTTGTGTCTTGTTTATGTCCTCTTTGCGTTTCTTCTTCTTCCTTCCTGCTTTCCCTCCTCCTCCTTCTTCTTCATTGGTTTTGGCAGCTCGTGCCTTCCTCCTGCCCAGCGGCGTCTTCCTGAACCAAACCTGAACAAACACAAAACGATCTAATCAAAACAAACAGACACAAAAACTCTAAACGAAGATTCACTGAATTCAGTTTGTTAAATATTGAACTGATTAATCTGTAAATACAAAAAAGATTTCATTATCAGATTTATTTAATCATCCTGAACGCCATAGCAACCACCTCATGATGCTCTAGCAACCACCTAAACCATGTTTAAGAAGCAACCACCTTAAACCTGCAAACATGCTAACAACAGCCTCTGATAACAACTTAGCAACACATTAGCTACCACATAGTAAACACACAATTAGCATTGATCTGTTACACTGCTAATAATCAGCACTGACGTTACTGTTTCTTTAAATAAAGTTGATATAAAAACTAAACTTTTAGTTAGTCTGTTGTGACCTCTGACCTTGAAGGCCGCCTCCTCCTCCTTATACACCGGCTCCATTCTTGACAGTGATTGGATGAACTCAGCGGCAGTCAGCGGTTTGAGGCGGAGCTTCTTCAGCCTGTGGGGGCGGAGCACTGAGTGCACCGCCTGCAGGATGTGACCCTGAGTGAAGCCGTCTGTGATCTTAGCCAATGAGCTGAGGTCCAGACTCGGACCAAGCTCCGCCCCCTCAGCGCGCAGCAGCTCCCTCCAAAGGACTGTGGGAAAATGCTTATGTTAGCATTAGCATGAAGCTTCGTACTGATGTACCATGTTCTAATGTAACAATGATAACCAACATGTCAACATGCTAATGTGTTTGTGTATTATGATGTTAAAATGATAGCTGTAAGCATGCTAACGTGTTACCATGATAGCACTAATCTTATGTTATGTTAACATGGTAGCATTAGCATGTAACATTTTAAGGTAATATAACACAACAGGCTAATGCTACACTTATAAAAATTGCATGATTATATGCCAATGTTAATATATTGGCATGGTGAATACAAATAATGATAATGCTAAATATGCTAATGAACAATGTTGGTTATAGCAAACACCAACATGTTAACATGCTAATGTTATATACTAATGCTAACTCTATTGTAATAGCATGTTAACATATGGTCTGGTCTGGTATGTAACTGGTTTACTGGATTCTGTAGACTGACCCAGTCTGGAGCTGTAGTCCGGTCTGGGGATCAGGATGATCTTCTTGTAGACTTTACAGAACTGTTTGATGTCGGCATCAAATGGTCTTCGAGTCGTCCCGATCACCAGAACCCGGTCCTCCGCTTTCAGAGTCTTCAGGGATTTCAGGAGGTTTTTCTTTAACCTCTGAGGACCCAACTGGAACAAAGACCGAGAGGTTTGACTCATCCAGGCTGGACTGTCTGGACTGGTTCCAGACCAGTTCAAGTTTAGACCACGTCAGTCTCTTCCTCCAAAACATTTATAGTTACGAAATAAAAGTAGAGTTTTGTTTAATAAAGTTGAGAACAGGAAGTTTTCTGTGAATGTGATGGAGCCGAGCAGCCAGCAGGGGGCAGCACAGGCCCAGCTCTTCTTCTTCCTTCTTTAAAAACATGTTTAAATGTTTCCTGTTACTTACAAACTTCAGACCTTCACAATAAAATTATGTTTAAGCATTAAAAGTTTTAATTGAACCCTTTAGTAGTTTCCTGACCTCTCGCTCCCTTTTTGGAGTTTTCTTGTAGAAAGTTTTCTCTGCGTCTTCGATCCAGATCACAGACGGCTGCAGCTCACCTGCTACCTGACAAGAGACGCAACACGGACCAATCAGAGGCCAGATTCTGATGATGACAGTCGACTAATTAATCAACTAATTAACTTTAAAACGGCACATTTGTTTTACATCACAGTCTTTTCAAGGACAGTTTTCAAGGATCTTTTAGGCAATTTTCAAGGCAAAAGTCTTTGGTGTATGATGCTTGAAAATGAATTCCAGGCAGATTCCAGATTTTCAAATGTCTTAGTTGCACTAAGATAAGGATTAATTCCAGGTTTTCCAGGATGTCTAAGCTGCTGTAAGGTGAGGATTTGTGCAAAACATTCCAGGTTTTCCAGGTAACTCATGGATTTATGGATACATTCAGGTTTTTCCGGGATCTCTAAAGACCAGATTTGTGGATAAATCCCAGGTTTGCAGGCATGTGAGACTCACCCTGAAGATCTGGTGCAGCAGATCTGGACTCACCTTGAAAATCAGGTGCATCAAGTAGGCGGCTCCTCCTCTGCCCTGGTACCTGGTGCTCACGTGGGCGGGGCTCAGGTGGAACAGGTGAGCTCCGGTCTCGCTGCAGGCCGCGTGAACCAACATCTTCTTCCCGACTCCAGACGGACCGGCCAGCAGCAGAGTCTTCACCACCGGGAACCTCTCCAGGACCGCCTGGGATCCTGGAAGGAAAATCAAGGACTGCTATTAGTCTGAAGGTGATGTGTGACATCACTGTGAGGAGTAAAGGATGATGGGAAATCTCTTCCAACAGGTAAGAGAGAACTTCAAAACATCTAACCGCAGATTTCAACAAATATCTTTAAATTTAGAAACTGATTGATGCAATTTGGTTACAAGACCTCCCTCCTTCCCCTCAGAGTCCTGACTGAGTCAGACCTGAACCCACAGACTTGAAACTCATGTTGAATCATTCAGAGTGACTTCCACTTCCCGAGGAGATCATTATATCTGATGTCCATCCAGGAGAAACATCCAGAACTCCACTTAGAACCCAGAGAACAAAGAGTAATCCAGTGATAGTTAGCAGTGTACCCATGGATGTACAGACAACGGCAAGTGCTCACAGCTCATTCGCTCACTGTCTCCATGGCAACATTATACATATAGCATTGCAGAGCATAATTATCCCCCAAATAGAAGTAAGACAAAGAATAGGCAACAGCCTGTATCGATGAGTTATTGATGAGTTATTGACTAACCCAGAGGCAGGACGGTGTACAGAGTGATGAGCTGTCTGACGTCAGACAGAGACGGCATCGGTTCAATGTTCACCTGTCTGAGAGTCGAGCCCAGGTAACTGTACTCACCTGGAGACACACAGAGAGAGACAGATTATATATATAAAATCAGAATCAATAAGAGATTTCTTAGATTTCTGCTCCGTATCAACTTGTTTGTTTCAGAAAAGAAACTGATTATTTTCAGTCATTAACATCCATCTGTCCTTCTATGATTATTCATACTGAAATCAATATAATACACAAATTGACTTTTAATGCACTGAAATATACTTAAGTCAGAAGCAGCTGCTGAGATCTGTTCAGCTAGTTAGCGTTAGCAGGTGTTTATGCTAAGCTAGTTAGCTTTAGCAGGAATTGATTTGGTTTTTATCATCATGACATTTAACTATTAATGCCTTTAATTGGGTTGAATAACTAACTGAATTGTTTCTGACACACAAACGTCTAATCAATATTATTATTATTATTATTATTATTATTATTATCATCAATATTATTATCATTATCGTTATTATGTTGTTGTTACCGATGTAGTCAGAGAGCTTGATGTTCATTGGTTGGATCAGGAAACCCTCGAGAATCAACTCCTCACACAGTGACTGTAAAGGCCTGAGAGAAGAACCAATCACAGCTCAAAACACAGACAGGAACCAATCACAGCTCAGAGAACAGCCCACATGGTAAACTCACCTGTCTGCTGTCAGGTCCTTCTCTCTCTTCTTCTTGGTTTTCTTCTTCTTCTTCTTCTACAAACAAAACACAGTAAATGACTCCACCCGTCTGGGAGGTCAAACACAGAAAAAAACACACGTTGAGAGGAGGAGCCATTTAGTGACTTTGACCTTTCTGTTTCCTTTCTTGGTCTTCTTCTTTGTTTTGTCGACAACCAGTTTGAGGTTTTTCAGCTCCGCCCTCATCAGCTCGTCCACCTGACCACACCAAGAAATCAGACGCACCCACAGCTTAAATCAACAGAGACAAGTCAGAGGATTCAAGAGCATCCACAAACAGCCTGGAAACCTGGAAAAACAACAGCCTGGAAACCTGGAAAAACAACAGCCTGGAAACCTGGAAGAAAAAAAGTTTAAAAAAAACAAAGAAAAACCTGGAGGTTACACTGTAGAAAATATTAAAACATCAGAATAAAAATAAACAAATCTAGTAAACAAATAATACACTGTAAAAAACAGGACTCACCTGAAGTCTGACTTCCTGTTCCACTTCCTGTCTCTTCTCCTCTCTGAGCAGCTGGACATCAAAATTCTGCTGATGGTCGTCACGGCAACGCCACACATCTGACACACACAGAAACAGGAAGTGTCAGGTGTGTGAGAACCTTTATTTTCTCAGGACGAGACAGGAAGTGTTTGAATCCACCGACACTATAAAAAAAATAGCACAATAAACTGATCCAGGTGCAGCTGGCAGCTCCCAGGAGCCACTTCCTGTTGCCAACAGCTCCACTTCCTGTCTGGAAATGTGCACTTCCTGTGTGAGTGGCGGGCTCAGAGCCAATCAGAGCGCAGCTGGTCGATAAGATCAGAGAATCAGTAAAGTCCCACGTTTATTTTATTTATTTATTAAATTAATGTTAACAATGATTTTATTTAAAGACAAACGGGTTTCAGTCACTTCCTGTTAACACAAACACTGTTGTTGGTCCCGGTCTCCTCTGGACCTAGATATTTTATGGAGGTACTTGGTGCAGTAGTTTGACCTTTGACCTCTGAGATCTTGAAGCAGTCTGAATGAACTGAAGCTCCAAACAAACAGGAAGTTCAATTGATCAATAAGAGACTTTTATTCCTTCTTCTTCTTCAGTGAATGGGGTATCAGTTGTCATGGAGACGGTTCAGTAATAAGAGATTTAAACTGACCTGAATAGATTTTATCTCCTTCGACGACATCAGAGAGGAAACTGCTGCGAGGGTTCATCCAACTGGTGTCTTCCTACAACAGACCAGACCACACCACATCAGACCACATCATCCAACAGTTGTCTTCCTACAACAGACCAGACCACATCAGAGCAGACCACATCAGACCCGACAACCTTTTCCAACAGTTGTCTTCCTACAACAGACCAGACCACATCAGACCACAGCAGACCACACCACATCACCCAACAGTTGTCTTCCTACAACAGACCAGACCACATCAGACCACAACAGAGCAGACCACATCAGACCCGACAACCTTTTCCAACTGTTGTCTTCCTACAACAGACCAGACCACATCAGACCAGACCACATCATCCAACTGTTGTCTTCCTACAACAGACCAGACCACAACACACCAGACCACAACACACCACAACAGACCAGACCACATCAGACCAGAATTTCATCATTTATTTTTTTTAACTGAATTTAAAAACATTCACTTCCTGTTATCGTAAGATTTGAGATATAAAGTGAAAAAAAGTTTTATGACAATAAAGTTTTAATTTTCAGAATAAAATTTAAAAAGTCATAAAAACGTAATATTACAACATTAAGAGTTTTTCAGTTACATTTCAATGATTATTATTATTATTATTAATAAATATTATTATTACTCTCTTAATTGATGTATTTTATTTTGAAAAATACATACTTTGTAACACAAAATGTAAATAAAAAGCGTAAAAATAAAGTTTTTAACAAAGAGGTAAAATGTTTTATAGTGTATTCCATGTGAACAATTCATTTCATTATTGATTAGTCTGTTGTCTCCTTGTGCTGCAGTAAACGTAAAGAGACCTGCTCTGTATGAAAACAGTCCTGAGATCACTTTGTTATGGCGCTATATAAATAAAAATTCATTCAGTTTTTATTGATCGATTAATTGACTTAATTTGTAAATGAAACTTGTACCTCGGTTTCCTGTTTCTTCTTGTTGTTTTTTCCTGCCTTCTCTTTCTTCTTCTCTGGTGCTGCTCTCTTGTCTCTCTGTTCTTTCTTCTTCTTCTTCTCCTCCTCCTCTCTCTCCTCCTCCCTCGCTGCCAGCTCAGCTGAAACCTGACGAAAACATCACATATAAATAAATTCATTAAAAACTAGCAGAGAAGAAGAGACATGAAGAAGAAACATCCTGATCACCTGTTCAGGAGTTTTCTGAGTGAATATAGAAGCTGATCCTCCGTCTGAAACGTCAGGAAACTCTGGAAACCTTCCTGCAGCGTCTCTGCAGACAAGAAAGAGGGAAAAATAAACAAATACTTTAGAAGATGTTTAATTTACTTTTAATTCTTTCACATACACAAGTAAATTAAATTAAATTAAATTAACGTAAATTAAGAAATAAAACATTTCCTGGTTCCATCAAGAGAAACCAGTTCGACTTTTACACTGAAACTCAGACACAAAGACCATCGGGGGTGGGGGGTGTAATCAGGTCTTCATCCGCTCTAAAAGGCTCCTAAAGGTCAAAGGTCAACACTGATCGATAGCGTCTGATTGATCAGACCTGATTTAAAAAGTCCACTAATTTAATATTTTACAGCCTCTTCCTCCTTTAATTATTAATGATGTCATAAAGGAGACTCGTGATGTCATCGAAGCCATTTTATTTAGATTTTACCTTCCTGCCTTCAAACTCAGGTGTTGCTTTACCTGCTGATGAAGAGGATCTCAATCACAGGATTCAGGTTTCCTGTTTTTAAGTCAGTTTGATGAATCAGTAAACAACAACAACAACTGAAGCTACATAAACTGGATCGACAGGTTTATGTTTGTGGGCCGGTTCCTCTGACCTTTGACCTGTGGACCTGATGAAGACCTCTGATGGACTCTTTGTCTGATTAAACGTTCTAAAGGATCCTGCAGGTTCTGCCTGGATGTCAGAGAGTCTGGATGTCTCAACATGTTTGAGCTGATTGTTGCTGATCTCAGCTGAACACCTGAGGAACCGGAATTATTTTATAATATCATGAGGAATTGTGGGACCTATGGGAGGAACCAGGAGAACCAAAGAAAATGGGGGAGGAACCAGAGGATGCAAAAGAGTTATGAGGAACAAGAGGAGGAATCACAGAAACAGTCGGAGTCAGGGGACCTAGAGGAACCCCAGGAAGTGTCTCAAAATGTCTAAAAGTTACAGATAAAAAGGTTTTGAAACCGATATTTGAGGTTCTGGTCTGACCTGCACTCGATGAACCACTGGCGGATCTGACCCTGCAGAGTCTCCCTGATGTCGGTTCCCTCCACATCTAGAATCGACTGCTTCACACTCAGCTGAACTCTCTGGTACTCCTCCTCGTTCTGATCCCGGATCAGCCTCCGACCCAGTGACACCCGCCGGGCCTGGCGCTGGGCTGAACTGGGACCAGGAGGCTCAGAGGGGATCTGAGGAACCAGGAGAACTATGAGGAAATATGAGGAACCAGGGGAACCAAAGGACGAACCAGAGAGATCAGAGGAACGAGGGGAACCAGGGGAGGTACCAGAGGAACCAGGAGAAGTATTAGGAACTATGAGGAACAAGAAGGGGAACCAGAGAACCTTAGAGGCTATATGAGAAACCACAGGTGTAACAACAACCAGTCAAACAAGATGAGGAGTACGAGGAACCGCAGGAACCAAGGGAAGCAGGAGAACTATGAGGAACTAGGTAAACCAGAGGAGAAATCAGAAGAACCATAGGAGGAGCGAGAGAAACCAGGACATCTATGGGAATTGGAAGAACTTGAGAACCAGATCTGCAGGATAAAGGTTTGTTACCATTCCTAGAAACATCATCTCCTGGGTTCTCAGTGTGTTGGTGCGGTTCCTCTGACTGTGACCTCTCCACACCTGAAACAACAGTGTTCAGGTTCAGTCAGTCAGCTGGTTCGAAGGTGTTTAAAGACTCAAACACTAATAAAAGTTTATCTGTCATTCTATGAATCCAACTGTCTCATAAGTCATAATTTAGACTTATGTCAAAATCTTGACTTAAAAAGTCTTAAAAAGTCATATTTTGTTTGAAAAGTCATAATTTCTGATCTATTTAACTAAAAATTATACTAACTATACATATAAAAACACTGCTTCCTGTGTTTTGTTCTTCAGGTGTTCCGTTACCTTCTGGATCTGGATCGCAGCCTGATCTGGGGTCAGGTTTGTTGGTTTCCAGGCGTGTCTGTGGATGCCTCTCTCTGATTGGATGAGCTCCTTCATGAACTGAGCTCTGATTCGTCCCTGCCGAGCACGCTCAGACACCTGCAGGAGACGGACCGCCTCCTCCAGACTCATGGACTGGACTGAACTCACCTGGGGGGACCAGAATCAAAGATTTGACTGAATAACTTGATTTAAACTTGGCTGGTCTGATCAGGACTGTGTGAACAGAGACCAGGTCTGATCTGGACTCTGACCTTCTGGTTGGTTCGTTGTGAATCCAGGATGTTGGTGAACATCGTCTGTTTGTCTCTCAGCAGCTGGATCTTGTCTGTCAGGAAGTATCGCGGGACGGGGATCTCGAGATCCTTCTGGAACACAAACACACCGTTCTGTTCACCTTTAGGGTTACCTGCCATCAGCAGTGATGGTTTAGCTGAAGAACATGACGGTTCTCCACCTGCAGCACTTCATTTGATATGAAATCAATAGATTAATTCCCAGCTCATGTGAGGTTTTGGACTTTGATCCAGCCGATGGTGAACTGGACGCTGATCTCAGATCAAATCAACCATTTGAGTTTTCCTTCTCGGTTTTTTCTTATATTTACATTATTTATTCTTTCAGGGAGATTTTCTACTCAGTTGTTCGGTTGATGAGTTTCTGGTTAAAGGTTGGACTTCTGATGGTTTTCTGGACTCACCGGTGTCATCTTCAGGTCTAGCAGCAGCTCATCAAAGTAGTGAAACTCAGACAGCTCCAGCTCCACCATCTGACTCTTGAGCTCCAGGAGTCGACCCATCAGCCCGTCCAGAACCATCCGGACCGCCCTCCTCCTCTGAGGCTGCACCAGCTGCTCGTAGACCTCTTCCAGGCTGCGGAAAATCTGCAGGTACTTGAGGTAGAGGAAGGCCCGGTCCTGGAAGACCAGCAGCCGGTCCGTCTGAGGACCAGGAGGCTTGTTAGGAAACTCGTCCCGAAGGAGGTCCTGGAGAGCGCCATGAGCCGCCGCCCACTTCCTGTTAGAGGGCCAATCAGAGGAGATATAAGAGACTGAGGTCAGGATCAGGTTTCAGTCCAATGAGATTTGATCAGACAGGAAGTGAAGCCAGACTCTGGAGACCGCTTCCCGTTGGGAATCTTCCTGCTGCACCGGCAGGTTTCAACCATCAGCTAATCAAAAGTATGTTTTCAGTCAAAACTTCAAAATTAGTTTTAATGTAAAAATTAATGTTTTTAATTCAAAACATTTTGACTTTTAAAGTACAAAATATGAGTTTAGAAGTAAAAGAAAGAAAACAGCTCCTGGTGCTGCAGCCAATCACAGCTCAGCAGTTTGTAAACAGGAGGTCAAACATCATGTTGTTGTCATGGAAACACCAACACATTATACAGTGAGCCTGGAAACAGCTTAAAGGGTTTTCAAGGAAAGTATCTCACAGAGAAACGTATTTTCTGACCGTTTACATGATGAAACACTTTGAATATTAATTGTTGGATTTCTGAAATCAGAGTTTACCTGTGTGACGTCATCGTGAGACGGAGACAGACACCTGCTGCACCTGTCGTACCTCAGGATCCTAAAAGTACTGATTCAAAAACATAAACGAACCGGACTTCAGATCGGGTCTCCGAGAACACGGACTGGGATCTGCTGGTTTCACTGGTTTCTTCTTCTGTTTCTGTGCAGCGGAGCGTAGCAACGACGCGCATGCGCAGGGAGTCCTCAGACAGGATTTATGATGAGAGAAGCAGCTGAGCGGCTCCACCTGCCCGGTGTTTGTCCCGGTGCCCCCGGTGTTTGTCCCGGTGCCCCCGGTGTTTGTCCAGAGAGTCACGTGACCCTCCGCTGCTCTCAGCGAGCTTTCATCACCTACAACAACCGGAGAGAGAAACGTTAACCCCCCTCCAGCTGTTTGTTCAAACTTTATTTAAAACTCAAAGTTTACAAAGATCCCAAATGTGTCAGATTTAATTTCATTATTAATTTTTTTTTGCCTAGGTTGTTTTATCTTCATTTATATAGGCCTATATTTGTTTTTATATGTCATTGTTATTTTAGTTTTTATAAATATGTGTTCTTATTTTTAGCCGTTTGTTATCTCTTTATATATAAACTCTCTTCGTGTCTGTTTCAGTAACTTCTCTGCTTCTTTCTTCTAAATGTTTCCAGAAATCTAAAAACTTCCGCACATCCCTCTGCAGGATTTGGACGTCACGCATCTGTGACGCTTTTGTTTGCGGCTTAAATGGAAATCCGCAGCTTTTTCGCACATCCTCCAGTTGTATTGTCCCGCAGCTGAAACCGCAATAAATCACCGCAGAGCGGAGCTGTCCCTCTGTGGGCGTTTCTTCTTCTTTTTCTGCTGCTTATTAAACTGCAAAGAGAAGGGGGGCTCGGTCAGTCCGCCTCAGTCCGCCTCGCACTCTCTGCAGGAGAAACTGGACTTTAACCCGCCTCAGGACCAGGATTTAAGTGGAGGAACCTGCGAGCTCAGCCCAAACTCTCCTGTTTGATCTGTAAGTCTTTTAAATTCTTTAAATAGTAAAAAACTAAATGTGGTTTGGCTCCATCTTGCATGTTTCCGCAGGTAAACCCGATTCATCCCGCTCTCTGTCGCTGTTCAAATACTTTAAACCATACTCCCTTCAGAAATGTATCATTTTTTAAAGTTTTGACACACAGGCAAATGTAAGCAGTTCTGTAGGAAAACTATTAAATATCATTAGTAACTATTAATGTCCTTTAACGTATTCGGCATATAAGTGATACAACAAACAGCTCTTTATCTTAATGAAATCTGAACTGGAAGAAAGTACATCTTTCAACCTGATCTAAAAACTGACATTTTATGTACGAACGTCCTGTGATGGTGTATGAAATGTCAGCCGAATTGAAGAGTGAATCATGTTTGTTCTTTGAAAGTACTACTAGATGTGTTATAAACTATTACCGTTTGCCATTAAGCAAATAATCTTTAATGTTGTTCACATTGTATCTTAAGGTGCAAATGTTAAACAAGTTTTCGAATAATCACATTACCAAAAACCAACGTACATAACAATTCGTTCAGTTTTGTCGCAGTTAAAAAAAACCCCACTTGAAACCAGGCTCCCTTTAAAAATGTGTCGTTTTTGTGCGTAATTCTGTAGGAAACGATATTAAATGTTATTACTAACCAGTAATGTAATGTAATGTAATGCGTCAAACTTTTTTTCCTCTCTTTTACAAATGTCCTGTGGTGTATATTCGGCATACTCTTCTTCTTCTAAACACCACCTAATCTTAGAGAAATCTCAACTTCTATTCATTGGTTTTTGAAACGTGATCCAAATTAAGGAGTGTATCATGTTTATTCTTTAACATCTTAATGTGTGTGTGTTGTAACGTGTTGACGTTTGTGAATGAGATCATATTCCTTAAATATAGAGATTTTTCAACGGAATTCGGCGAGTCGTTCGTGGCAGCGTGTTACGGAGGTCTGTATTTTATGGCACTTTAAGCGGTTTATAGTGTTTTGATGGTGCGTTCAGTAGCCTCGGTGTTTGAACCTTCCAGCTGGACTAACAGGCGTCTTATCAGACAAACTGGGTTTAACATTGAATGGGAGTTCTGGTTCCACTGTATGTGTGACAACAGCGCGAGCTCATTAACATAAACCTGAATGAGTCCGTAACCCCCCCCCCCGAAAACACGTCATCATACTCAGTTAAAAATATTAGATTTTATCTCTAATGGTAAGTTTATTACTTTCAGATCTTTACAGTTTAAAGGAGACGAACTGGTTTTAACGTTCAGAGGAAGTGACGTCCTGATTCAGTCAGCCAATGAACGGAGACACAGGAAGAGACGTCATAATAAACATTAAAGGGTGGATATACTATACTGTATGTAGTGTAAATGTACTGCACCCACATGGTGCAGGACAAAGCACTTTTACTGTTTTACAGTCAATAAATTAAGAGTTTATAAATCAGAGTTTTCATGTAGATTAATTATATTATGAATTATTTTGTGTTATTTTCAAACGCTGGCTGACCCTAACCTCTCTTCTTTTTCTTCTCCTGTTTTCTGTCCTCTGACTGAACCACTAATTGTCTCTTTGTTTCTACTCTGCAGTAAACTTTTATTTTGAAGGTCACGACCTTTCAGTCTAAAGTCTCCTGTTGAGTTTTTATTCTAAACTGAAGGTCCAATAAAACTCAGTCGTCTTCTTTTGTTTAACCCTCCTCCTCCTCCCCCTCCTCCTCCCCTCCGCCCCCCCCCGCCTCCTCCTCCCCCCCGCCTCCAAGGGTCAAGTATTTCTAAATGTATATTTTTGAATGAAAAACTTTTGACTTGTTTCATAATTTTGATTCTTATAAGTATTTTTTATTTTTTCATTCCTAACATTTCACCTTGTTTTTGGCAGTAATGGGCTTCCGTACTTGATTTCTTAAATGTGAGTCTAAATTTAATGTTATACACACACACAAGGCAATATAATCCTTGAATTGAGAGATTTTCTAATGGAGTTTGGGGAGTTGCACACTTGCACAAGAGACACAGAACATCATCTTCCTTTTCTTCTTCTACAGTCAATATATTTGCATCAGTATTGATCTGTGATCAGCACACACACATTCTGTCCATCTGTTTCCTGTTAGTTCAGAGTGTTTCAGTTTATTAATGATGTCTGGATCGTTTCACCTCTGACCTCCGTACATCCGTCTGTCTCTCTCTCTCTCTGTGTGGTCTCTGTGTGGTCTCTGTGTGTGTGTGGGGGGGGGCAGGTTAATGGAGGGTCACTATAATCAACAGACAGTGTGTGAGTCTGACAGCATTCAGCGTTTTATCACCTGCAGTGACACAAAGCATCTATTATTAAGAAGAAGTCTGCATCTATTATTTTTATTATCAGTTCATCTGTTTAAATATTTATCAGATTAATCAATAAATGGTTTGGTATATAAATTGTCAGTGATCACTTCATGCAGTTTTTCGGTATAAATGAGCTTCCATACGTGAGGATGTGTTTAAGGTGAGCCGAATCAAAGCGTTCTTTACAGTCTAAATGTATGTTTAATAAAACCTTTAATTCGAGTAAATTTTCAATGGAGTCTGGCACTTACACTTTTCCATTTTGGTATTTTGTATTTATTTTCATGTTTCTGATTTATTATATTTTATAACCGTTTGTAGCTGAACAACTGCTGAGTCAAAAACGAGACGTCGCAACTTTAAAATACAGGAAGTGATGTAATAATGCGTCATCATTAATGAGGTCATCATCTGAACTCCAAACTTTACTCCATCTGTCAGTTCTGATCCAGAAGGTCCTGATCCGTCTCTTCCTCTTTTCCAGGTGTGAAGTCGACCTTGCCATCATGAGTCTGAGCGCCAACGACCTTACCGAGCTCATGGAGCTGTGGGAGGAGCTAAACCTGACCGCCGCCGACCACTACAACCTATCCCACGTGGAGACGCTGCTGTGTTCAGGCGCCATCAGCCACGCCGCCCTCCTCCATGTCCTTTCCATCCTCTATGTCTTCATCTTCCTGGTGGGCCTTGCCGCCAACACCCTGGTGGTCTGGGTCAACCTGCGCTCTGACAGGAACCGCTACGAGACCCACCTGTACATCCTGAACCTGTCCGTGGCCGACCTGTGCGTTGTGGCCACGCTGCCGGTGTGGGTGACCTCGCTGCTGCAGGGCGGTCGCTGGCCGTTCGGAGAGGCCGTCTGTAAACTCACCCACCTGGTCTTCAGCGTCAACCTCTTCAGCAGCATCTTCTTCCTCACCTGCATGAGCGTGGACCGCTACCTGTCTGTCACGCTGTTCGCCGACGCCCCCGACAGCCGCAGGAAGAAGGTGGTGCGACGACTGATCTGCATCTTGGTTTGGCTGCTGGCGCTGGCGGCCTCCATCCCCGACACCTACTTCCTGCAGGCGGTCAAGTCTTCACACTACGATGGTGCCGTCTGTCGGCCTGTGTACCCGTCCGACAACCCTCGGGAGTGGATGGTGGGTGTCCAGCTGAGCTTCATCGTGCTCGGCTTTGCCATCCCCTTCCCAGTCATCGCCGTCTTCTACATACTCCTGGCAGCGGCGATGCCTCCCAGCTCGGATCAGGAGCGCCGCATCAGCCGGCGGATCATCCTCACCTACATCGTGGTCTTTCTGGTGTGCTGGCTGCCGTTCCACGCCGTCCTCCTGCTGGACACGCTGTCAGTGCTCAACTTCCTGCCCTTCAGCTGCCGAGTGGAGAACTTCCTGGACGTGGCGCTGCACCTGACGCAGTGCTTCTCGTTGGTCCACTGCTGCATCAACCCCGTCCTGTACAACTTCCTCAACAGGAACTACCGCTACGACCTCATGAAGGCCTTCATCTTCAAGTACTCCACCAAGACGGGGCTCGCCAGGCTCATCGACGGCTCGTATGCCTCCGAGACCGAGTACTCAGCAGTGACGATGGACAACAATGTCCCGATGTGAACTAACCCTTGGGCACACTTCTTAGCTGTGATCCTTTCCGGCTTGGACCAGGAGCACCACATCAGCTTTGGTGCCTGATGGTCCAACACCCAGATGACACTTCTTATGACTCAGAAAAACTTCTCAAGACTTAAGAGTGCTTCTTGAGATTTATGAATGCTTCTGAAGACTTGGAATCACCTCTTCTTAGGACTTACAAACACTCCTGGCTTAGTGTCCTTGGGTCAGTTTCAGATTGGTTCGGTTTAGTGAGGTCTTGTGTGTCCTGGTGGCCGAGAGATTTAAAACACTGACTGTTTCTCAGCAGGTTCGGCTGCACAGGTCAGTTTGAAGTAAATTTCATCATCGTCCATGTTTGCAAGAGTCCTTCGGACCGTCTGGGTGCAGCCCTGAACCTTGTGACCTCTTGTTTCATCGGTAGATGATATATTGTGATGCGGATCGTTGTGGCTCCGCGGACATAAAAAGTCCTGCAGAGCTGAATGCCCCCCCCTTAATGGCTCTGTGTTCATGGACCTGTGAAGACCTTCAACTGAAACTAAGGGGGCTCACCAAAACCATGAACACTAGACCCAGACCAAAACAGTGCTGGAAAGTTACTAAGTACATTTACTTACTAAAGTACTTTAAAACTGTACTTGAGAATTTCGATTTCATGCTACTTTTACGTCACTACATTAGTCCTGCCTGCTGTTTGTTGTCCTGACAGTCAGAACTCAGGGCTGAAACATAAGAAGCACAGACGGACGATTGATCCTGTAAAAACACGAAACCACAGAAGAAAAACACGCGTCGCTGCAGACGAACTTAAGAAGAACAAATGTGTAAATAAGAAAAAGTTTTACACCTTTAAAGTGTCTGATTTTATATTCTGTGAATATATTTAAATCTTTGTGTCTCGTGTTTGTGTAAAATGTTACTTGACTTTTCTGTAACACTGTTTTAATTTCCAGTTTAAAATTTAGTGTTAAATTGTTTTAATCTAAAGACTTTTTAATTCAGCTTAACATGCAAAAATATAAAACGTTTCAGATTTCAGTGTGAGTGTTTTCACGTGACGACGAACAACATCTGATTAATAAAAATGAGTCATTTACCCAGAATTCACTCTGGTTTCAGCGGTTTCCTGTGTTCATGTTCATTTGTGTGAAATCTTGAAACATTTTCAAGGACCCCTAGAATGTTTTCCAAACCGTGACAGTGCAGATGGAACATGATTGTAATATAATTAAGAATAATTATATTACAATATAATTATAATTATTCTTGTCATGTAAACATCTGATTGATGCAAAACAAAGACAGAAACCACCCAGACCTCTGCAGCTGTTGCACCATAAAGTCCTGATTTAACAAAGAAAACACGAAAGCTTGACTCGATAAAGGGTCGACTTACCGTGTTTCTCACAGCAGCAGGAGGACAGAAACTTCCCATCACGGTAAAGAAGGAAAATCAGCTGAAAGCACAAAGTTCAGTCTGTAAAAACAACAAATGTTTGCACAGAGTTTGGTCCCTGTGACTGTCTCTACCTGTCCAGGTTCACAGGTGCTTTGAGGTGAATGAGTGTGTTTACCTGTGTGATCATCAGCTGCAGGTGTGATTTAATCACAGAGCTGTGAAGTCACACAGAGGCGCCACTCTGACCGGGACAGGTGAGTTCACCTGCAGACAGACAGACAGACAGATGTGAATATCTGAGAGGAAAGTTTTATTTCATTATTTCTTTTCTTTTTGGTAATAGTTCAGAAGGTTTCCTTTAAAAAACATTTTTATGTGATTTATTTAAAGTAAAAAATATAATTTAATATTGTAAAAATTCTGTAACAAAGAACAAGCGATCAGAAAACAGGTGAGGACTCAAACCAAACTGCAAAAAAAACACATTTTAGTTGTTATTGTTACTATTACAGTAGGTTGGTCCTGGAACATTTTAAGGACTTCTGGAACACTTCAATGACCCCTGGAACATCTTCACCTTCAGTGACCCTTCTTTTTATAATTAATGTCAAGTTTCATAATTAAGAACAATTCCTGCTTAAATTTAGTGGTGAAATAAAGTTTAGAGACAAAGCAGCTTAAAATGAGCATATTTTGAATGGTTTTCTGTCTGTAGGAGACAAACAGCTGCTATTTGAGGACTTAAATAAATGAACTTCTGGTCCAACTGCTGAGCTGTGTGATGTCACAGGGACAAAGGGTCCGTCTGAGCGCGCTCAGTGGCGAGGATCTGCAGCAGGGATTACACTGGGCTAAAACACACAGGCCTCATTCTGGACTCAGAGCTGTTTCCATGACAACCGGAGCAGCTCCAGGCCTGAGAATAAAAAGTGAACAAAGTCTGAAGGAAACATCAAAATCCTGAAATCTGTTAGTAACCATAGCAACACGACTGATGCCTCAAGCTGTCACTCACTCAAGGACCCCTGGAACCTCCTCAAGGACCCCTGGAACATTTCTAGCCATCTTCAAGGGCCATAAAACCTTCTCAGAGGCTATTTCTATCTTTGTGAGGACCAGCTGAAGTTTTCAGTTCAGCTGTGAATGAGGGTCCTCACAAGTGTACAAGTACAAACACGCGTGTGTCACAGGGTTTCTTCACTGAAGTCAGAGGTCAGAGGTCAGCCAACATGTGACACAACTGATCTGAAGTCTGTCAAAGTCTCTGAATGTGGAGCAGCATGTTCTGGAAGCTCTTCAAGGACCCCTGGAACATCTCCAAGGACTTTTCAAACCACTTCAAGGACATCAGGAAACCCCCTAAGGACCAGGGAAGATCCTCAAGGACCTCTTAAGAACCAATGGAACCTCTTCAAGGACCCCTGGAACAACTTCAAAGACCTTTGCACCCCCTGGAAGTTCTTCAAGAACCCCTGGAATATTTGTATATATATTAAATAAATGAACTTCTGGTCCAATCACAGCCCACTGCTGAGCTGTGTGATGTCACAGGGACAAAGGGTCGGTCTGAGCGCGCTCAGTGGCAAGGATCTGCTTCCTAAGCAGCTGATTGGCTGTTAAACTGTGCGTCTGCAGCGTTTGAGTTTAAATTAGGAGCCGTGACCTTTGACCCTGCTGCAGTTTACCACCACAGAAGAAGAAACGAAACACCTCTCTGTGAATAATCTGCTCTGCTGACCTTTGACCCTGTGTGAGGTCATGTTTACTGTCAGCACATTCCTCACAGCCCGTAGACTCACCGTCTCCATGGTTACCTGGAGAGGTCTGATTGGCTGAGATCAGAGAAGAAGAGACAAGATCTGTTTGTCTTCCTTGTTTTCAAAATAAAAGCATCTTCGTCTTCGAACCTGCAGGTTTCCTCTCAACGATGCGTTCAGGTGCTCAAACAGAAATCAGAGAGGAGTTTTCCTCTTTGTGTTGTGATGATGATGAAGATGATGGTGGTGATGAAGATCTTCACGCTCCTGTGAGCAACAGAAGAAGAACACCACCAGGTGTTTCCTCTCATCCATCAAACATCAGCTTGAACCCCAGGACCTATTTAAGGTCTCCTGGAACCTCCTCAAGCACTCCTGGAACCCCTTCAAGGCTTACAGAGACCCCAGGTAGACTCCTGGAAATATGTCAAGAAAAACTCCTTCTTCAAGGCTTCAAAAAACCTCTTCAAGGATCCCATAATGTTCTCAAGGACTCCAGGCTCAAAGTGAAGACCAGATGAAGTGTGACACCTGGTGGCTGAAGAGTGAAACAGCGTCAACAGGCATTTTTCATGTATTTACAGCCAATTCAGAACCTCATTGGTAAAAAGGCAGATTTAAGGAGGTTCAGCTGCTTTAATCATTTAAAATTTAGCAACTTCTGCTGAAATAAAAGAAACTTTTTGTTCAAATGAAAACCAGCAGCGTCTCTTATTTTGTTATTTCATTATTTTATTATTTTTATTATTTTATTATTATAGAAACCAGCGTCTGTGTCTTCAGACTGAACATCCGTCACGTGCGTGTTAAAAGTTATTTGTAGCTCTGTGTGCGTGTGTGTGTGCGTGCGTGTGTGTGTGTGTGTGTGTGTGTGTGTTGATTAAAAATGACATCATGTCTAAAACGAGTGAGACGAATGAGAAACAAGCTGAAGGTGTGTGTTTACCTGGGAGGCTCTGATGAAAGACTCTGCCCAGGTGCATTATGGGAAATGTAGAATCCAGTGTTTAAACTAAAAGTCAGGATATGTTTTAATCTGTCTCTCTCTCTGACCTGTCTGTCTCTGACCTGTCTGTCTCTCACAACATGTTGCTCTCCACAGTTCACATGACTGACTGTTTACTGGACACACTGCTGCTGTTGTGTAACACACACACACACACACACACATATATATAATATAATATAATATAATAACAGGCTATTTCACATATTATTTTCATTCTTCCCAACAGATAAATCATCACATTAAGACTGAAGAACGTGTTTTTATTTTGCTTGTTTGGTCTGACTGTGAATTTTGTGCATTTTGATGTGTATTGATATCAAATCAGGGATAAATACCATGAAACATGAATCAATAAGAATCAATAAAAATCAATCTGGGAGATAAAAATGAGTTCAGAATGTAAACAGTAAGATTTCATTTTACACAACATGTAACGTGTAAACAGACGTCATGCAACATGTTGTTGCTGTGTGTGTGTGTGTGTGTGTGTGTGGGGGGGGGTGTCCTCAGTAAGGCATGTGCCGCAGCAGCCGGGGCTGCTGGGAGTCTATTTTCTGAATCAGTGTGACAAACAGCCGGTGGGGGGGGGGGGCCCGGGGTATAAAGGCCGGGGGGGCTTCTGACTGCGGCAGACTGAAATAAAGCAGAGGAAGAGACGCAGGAAGAGACACAGAGAGAAAAGGACCAGAAGAAGAAGAAGATGGACATCCAAACGGGCCAGGTGGTGCGTCCTGTCAGCGCCATGGAGAACTTGGAGAAGCAGCTCAGCTGCCCCATCTGCCTCGACATGTTCACCAAGCCGGTGGTCATCCTGCCCTGCCAGCACAACCTGTGCCGCAGCTGCGCCAACGACCTCTACGAGTCCAGGAACCCCTACCACTACTCCGGGGGGACCTTCCGCTGCCCCACCTGCCGCTTCGAGGTGGTTCTGGACCGGCACGGCGTCTACGGGCTGCAGAGGAACTTGCTGGTGGAGAACATCATCGACATCTACAAGCAGCAGCAGGAGAGCCAGGGGGGCGGCGGCGAGGACCCCCCCCTGAAGGACAAAGACACCAAAGAGCCCAAGTGTAAGGAGCACGAGGACGAGCACATCAACATCTACTGCGTCAGCTGCCAGACGCCCACCTGCTCCATGTGCAAGGTGTTCGGGCAGCACAAAGACTGCGAGGTGTCGCCACTGCTCGCCGTCTACCAGAGCCAGAAGACCGAGCTGCGCTCCGCCGTGGAGCTGCTGGCCGCAGGAAACAGCTGCATTCAGACCGTCGTGGCGCAGATGGACGACACCTGTAAGCTGATCCAGGAGAACGCAGAGCTGAAAAGGAGGCGGCTGGGCGAGAGCTTCGACCTGCTGTACGCCATCCTGGAGGAGCGCAAAGGCCAGCTGCTCGAGCAGATCGGCCGGGTGGAGCAGCAGAAGGTGTCCTGGCTCAGGAGCCTGGTGGAGCAGCACAAGCAGCAGCTGCAGCTCAGCGAGCAGCTGCAGGACAAGCTGTCGCAGAACCTGCAGTCCTGCGGCGCCGCAGAGTTCCTGCTCACCGCCAAGCAGCTGCAGGACGAGGCCCAGCAGGCGGCCAGGGCAGCCCAGCTGCAGAGGCCCGAGCCGGGCTACGAGAGCATGGAGCGCCTGACCCTGGACACCCAGGAGGCCGAGGCGCTGCTCACTCGCATGGACTTCAGACAGGGGGGCAAGGAGGAAGACCAGGAGGCCGACAGAAAGTTTCAGCAGTAAGAACAAACGTCAGAGGAAGCTGCTTTCTGAAACTTCAGGTTCTTGTGGAGGAAACGGAGACGTGCAATTGTTTGTGAAAGTTTTTGTATTTGACTTTTTATACTTTTGTATTTCTGAATGTTTTTCTCACTCGTCATCTGGACAAAGTCTCATCTGAACGAGTTTATTTATCGTGTTCAGGACGCGTTTGACTGCTGTAACTTTGAAATGTCTTTTGAAGGTGTGAATAAAATTTATTTGGGTGTCCGTATCGTCCTTGTCATTTCTCAGGGACTTTCCCAGCCTCCAACAGCGGCTGTATTATGCACTGCACATGTTTTCCTATATTTACCGGGGTCAGTGAACGCCTCCTGGCCTTACTTAGTCGTGTGTCGCTGTAAATGGAGGCTATTTTTACTGAGTGGACTCGAATAGCTCTGTTCAAGAGGCCTGGTCTGGGGGGGTGACCCAGCTGGACTGAGGCATGCTAGGAAACTGACTGAGGCTGCTATCAGGGCTCTGAGGAGACCTGGATCACGTCCCGTCACACTCACTGTTTGATAGAGTATGAAGTGTGAACAGTGCCACAGATAAGAATAAGCACTCCATGTTTTAAAACTCCACGAGTTCTTTCTTCCACCGTGCAGCTGATTAATATCCGTTTATACTGGAACATACAGAGCTGCCTTGTTTCGTATTAATGACCCGAGTTCACAAATAAAATTTATTTAAAATGTCTCGACACAAAGAGGTTCAAGTGTCTGAGATCATCAACTTAAACTGGATCAGAGACCAGATCCAGATCTTTGGAAGAAACTGGATCCTGATGGTCAGGTCCACCTCTGTGACCCCCAACAGCTGACTCACGTCAGACAGACAGGTATTTATATATGTGTTACCATACACACCTGTTTATGGGTGATACAGTTTTATTTACGTTGTTCGTTATTGACAGGAACTTTGTCCCTGCGGATCAATGAAGTCGAACTGAGTCTTATTTTATGGTACTTGGTCTCAGCTTGTCTTTGTCATCTGGTGTCTCACGAGCGGTTGCTGCTGAGTCAGTCTGGGCTCATATTTCACACAAATACTGTAAATATAAATATACTTGTGACCCCCCCCACCTGTTTGTCTGCGTGTCCACATGCTGACAAACGTGCACGAGACGTTTGTGTCCATGTTCCAACGTGTTAAATATAAACACAGCAGGAGGAGACGTCTGCTAAGAACCTGAAGGTAGACTGGGTTTGGATGTTGAACTGTGACTCACTTCTATTTTAGACCTGAAGGCTGCCTGTCTCTCTGCACGCTGCCTGTCTCTCTGCACGCTGCCTGTCTCTCTGCACGCTCTGTCTCGCCGTCTCTCTGCACGCTGTCTGTCTTTCTGCACACTGTCTGTCTCTCCGTCTCTCTGCACGCTGTCTGTCTTTCTGCACACTGTCTGTCTCTCCGTCTCTCTGCACGCTGTCTGTCTCTCTGCACGCTGTCTGTCTCTGCACGCTGTCTGTCTCTCTGCACGCTGCCTGTCTCTCTGTCTCTCTGCATGCTGTCTGTCTCCGTCTCTCTGCACGCTGTCTGTCTCTCCACGCGTCTGTCTCTCTGCACGCTGTCTGTCTCCGTCTCTCTGCACGCTGTCTGTCTCTCTGTAGCTGTCTGTCTCTCTGCACGCTGTCCGTCTCTCTGTCTCTCTGCAGCTGTCTGTCTCTCTGTACGCTGTCTGTCTCTCTGTCTGTCAGATGTTCCAGGTGTGTCACTTCCTGTTTTGTCTCCATCAGGCATTGTGTCTCTGGTCTCCCTGGTGGTCTTGTCAGCACCCTGATGGTGTTCAACAAGCAGGACTCAGACTACAGGAAGCCCCTGCTGGCGGTGGGGGGGTCGTGGCTGTACTCCCCGGTGTGGACGGCGCCCCCCCTGCTGGGCTGGAGCAGTTATGGTCTGGAGGGGGCCGGGACCAGATGCTCGGCGACGGGGACGGAGAGATCGTCCGGCTCTCGCTCGTACGTCTTCTGTCTGGGCCTCCCCATCCTCGTCATGGCCGCCTGCTCCACGCCGTCCAACAGGTGGGTCACATGGTCGCGGCCGCCCTTCGTCCCGGTGGCTTCTTCCTCTTCTTCCACCTGCGTGAGGTCGACTGTAATCAATACTATTGACAGGAAATTATTTCCAAGTCTCTCCAGTGATCACTGAAAATATACGTTTACATATTTAATTATTTTAGAAAAAGTTTTATTATTTATTTCATTAAATTTATTTTTATGTTCAGTTTTGTTTTAAATATTTTATGTTTTCTTCTTTTATTTATTTTTTATAATTTTTTTATATTTTAAGTCTTTTGATTTAGTGTTGATGATATTTTCAACATGAAAAACATTAAAAAGCAACGAGAAGCTGCAGATATTTAGTTTCTCTTCATATTCAAACATATTGATCATATTTAATATTGATCACAGTTATCGTAAGTTATATTTGGACGCGCAGCAGCAGACGCACTGATGAACTCTGGGTAAAGAAACTTCACTTCCTGTCACATGATCAAGGTCACATTCCTCTGATTCAATCAAACCGTTCCCCCGAGTTTTGTCTCTCAGGTTGTTCTTATTTTTCTCCCCTGAGTTTGTCTCTCAGGCGGGTCACGGCGAGTCGCCAGCGTCGTCCCGTCGATCCTCATCTACATCCTCATGACAAACCTGTCGTCAGGTGTTTTGTCTGAAAGTTTTTATCAATATACAGATAATCTATAATTAGGTATTACCAGTATTTACAAATGAATGAGAAAAGATTAAAATAACTTTGAAAATAAAAAAACTACAAAAATTAAAAATGAAAAGAAAATGAAGAAATGATTTGTCCAAAATAAGTCGAGTCAAAACTGAAATAGTTTCTTAACATAATGAAAAAGCAGTGAAACATGTTATTAAGTACGTTTATCGAAACAAATTAGAGTTAAAATCATTATTACACCATAGTTTCTGAAAACGACGTCAAAATCAAAGACATTTACTAAAACTTGTGATTAATGAACTGATCGTTGCAGCTTGGGTTAAATCTCCCAGCAGCTCCTGAAGGCAGCATGAGACATTCACAGACCACCTGGACAGCAACTTCAATTACAGTCCTGAACCCCCTCAGTCTGTTAGACCTGGATCATGACCCACGCTGGACCGTCCTAAACCCCCTCAGTCTGTTAGACCTGGATCATGACCCCCCTTCAGTCTGTTAAACCTGGATCATGACCCACACTGGACCGTCCTGAACCCCTTCAGAGTGACCTTGCCGTCCCTCCTCAGCTGGTCTTGGGGGCCCTGGTTGATCCTCTGGATCAGCAGCTTCTCGTACATCAGAGGGTGATACGCCCCCAGCGTACAGGCGTCGTCATGGTAACGCTCGTAATAATGACACAGATCGGTGCGACGCACGGACGGGATGAACTCGTACACGCTGACCTCTCGGCACAGTGACATCATCAACAGGATACCTGGAACACAGGTGACATCATCAAGTAAACAAGACATTAAAATAAACATTTATAATAAAATATGATCAATACATTTAAATATAAATATGTTTTTACTTGAAATGTTATGTAAGATAAATTCATAAACAGGATCACAGTTCCTGCTGAAGAAGACCATGTGACCTGATAGAAAACTGTTACTGTTGTCACAGTGGCTCCGCCTCCTGGAAACCTGTGATGTCACCCCCATCAGCTGACTGAAGGTACGGAGGACAAACTGCGTCGCAGAGTCAGAAAACTTTAAACTGAAACACGATGAGGACGCAGGTGTGAGGACTTAAACTGTTAATCAATGATTAATAACACCAGTGCACAGATTATTATCAATATAACTAATCCTGACAAGCCAAAATATACGGAGGCACCTGAAGGTTCAATTATTAAAAATAAATTAAATTTAATTAGGATTAAAAAATTGAATTAAATCAATAAAAGAAAACAAAGTATAATAGTATAATTCTTGGCTATAAAACATTTATTAATTAAAGCACAAAAATAATTCATAGAGTTCATTTAAAGTATCAATTATTAAATTTGTCCTGCGAAGCTTCCGTAACTGGTGTATCGATAACACAGCTGTAATCATAATTATATAATAATTAATATTATGAACATTTATCACCTGTTCACACACAGCTTCAAAACATAATGATCGGTATTAATCAATGTTATTAAATTATTAAACTATAATTTCTCTGAAGCATTAACAAATAATTATTGATACTGTGATGAAAACAACCTGCAGTCATATCTAATACATAATTACACACAAGTGAAATAAAACATTTAGTTTTATTAAAAAACGTATTAAATTTGTCCTGTGAAGCTTCCGTAACAAACAGTTAATGAATGATTAATAACAGTAATTAACTAAATAACTATAACTGATATAATTGATTAGATATCATTGAATAACTATATTCAATGATATATAATCAATTATTTCAGTGTGTAATTAAACATTTATTTACACTTTTTAATTAAAACGTTAAAAACTAAATAAAGAACTTATAGATTTAAAAAAAAATCTAAATTCTTTATTAAAAACTTAATATTTAATTAATCTAATTTCCAGAATCAATAATAAATGTATGGATGCATCATGAGAAGTTATTGATATATGATTAACGTTAATGAACAGGGGCTGCTCTCTGATACATCTGTATCATTGATCGATCGATCGATCGATGAACAGTTTGTGTGGCTGAGTAAAATGTGAATATTTCCTATGGACTCTGGTGTGTTCAACGTGTCGCTCTGATATTACCGATCTTCTTCATGGTGTTATTGATTATCCCCGGACCGTTTATTTGAATCTTTATATTAAATCATTTGTTTTATTTACGAGCTTTTACAGTTTTTATTATTTCACATTTCATATTTAATGATAATAACTAAGAATTAAATGATAAGTGACATTTATTTTTATTGATTTGTTTTATTCGAGTTTTCTGTTTAATCTTTGAGTTAATTGATCAATAAATATTTATTTGAAACGTTGTGTTATTAAAACTTTAATAACAAACATACCTAAATAATGAACTCTTATTTTTAAATCATGAAATTTAACGTTAAATTATTTTTTACTTGTTTTAATTTTAATGAAATTTAACAACAAAAATCAATTTAAACGTTAATTAAAACAATTATTAGAATCACAAAGTCGTAGATTTTACTTTCATTTACTTTGTGTGCTCTGTGTACAAGTACTGTGTACTGTGTAATTTGTGTAGTAGTACTGTGTACTGTGTACTCTGTGTACTAGTACTGTGCACTGTGTACTCTGTGTACTAGTACTGTGTATTCTGTGTAGTAGTACTGTGTATTCTGTGTAGTAGTACTGTGTATTCTGTGTACTAGTACTGTGTACTGTGTATTCTGTGTAGTAGTACTGTGTATTCTGTGTACTAGTACTGTCTACTGTGTATTCTGTGTAGTAGTACTGTGTACTGTGTACTCTGTGTACAAGTACTGTGTACTGTGTATTCTGTGTAGTAGTACTGTGTAGTACTTCCGTGTACTGCGGGAGCAGCTGGTACCTGTGAACCCTGACGAGGGCGGGTTGGGCTGGATCTGGTCCTGGGTGTTGTCCTGGATCAGGTCCCACAGGCTCCAGATGAACTCGGGGTGCAGGATGTAGAACGGCTGCTCGGGTCGGAGGCGGCGCCGCTCCACGTACGGCGAGAACAGATCGAAGTCCGGCTTCTGGAACCACTGAAGAAGAACACGTCTGATGATATCATCAGTTGTTGATGAATAATCAATCGATGGATCGAGTCTTTAAAAAGATTCAGCTCCTCGTCTGAATGTTTCCTGACATCTTATAGACTAAATGATTGATTGATTAATGATTGATCACTTTCTGATTCTGCTCGTCTGAGATCAAAACAGCAGAAGAAGAAAATAAAAACACTTCACGTTTGAACGTTCGACAGGAACACGACGTGTTCAGATAAAGGATCAATAAACCAGAGATGATATTCATATAGATTAATGGATCACCTGGGTCAGGTTGGAGGAGTACTGAGCCGGATCCCAGACCAGCAGGGTGACGTCCTGATACAACGAGCTGCTGCTGAACTGGTGTTTGGGCCGAGCTACGATCTGAAGACAAGAGAAGAAGAAGAAGAAGAAGAAGAAGGTGAGCTATAGGTGAGGAGAGTGGGCGGAGTCTATACCTGGGAGTTGATGATGCGGATTGTGGTCTTGGTCCCCACGTCTCTCTCGAAGCCTTTGGTGGGAGCGGCGTTGAACCGGAGAACTGCATCATGGGAATCTGAGTGCAACAGGAGAGGAGCAGTTTACAGACCTCAGCAGGTAAACGACACCTGAACTCACCTGACGGGGTCATTAAAGGTCATTCCAACATTAACCTTTGACCTTCACACAATTTAGATTAAAACTTAATTCTGGATCCTGATCCTGATCCTGGAAACAGCAGCTGACATATGACCTCAACTAAAGGTCCCCTTCTGGAGCTTTTGACCACATCTCTTGGACTGTGTGATGTGGTCGAAAGCTCCAGAGCTGAGTAAGTGGACCATCAATGTAATGCCTTCAGTCACCAGCAGAGGGCAGCAGCAGCAGCTCAGTGTTTCATTCAGGCAGCCTCACCTGTTCATGGTGTATTTTAAAGGCTCCAGGTGAGCTCTGGTGCTTTCAGGTACCAGCTGATTCTGTAGTAATTCTTAGTTTATCGTTTTCTTTGGAACTGTTTATACAACATTCATGTGTGATAATTATTTATTTTCCAAACATCATAACTTATGAGTGCATGAAAGAAGCTCTGTTGTCGGACCTTCACTTCAGCACCTGAATGCACCACCAGTTTACTGCCATTAAAACTGAAAGTCGGAAATTTAAACTTAATTTTGAGACAAAAGCGAAGTGAAATCAACCGAAGGAAATAAAATCATGAGCTGTAATGGTTCTTTCATTCTGTGACCTGTTTAGGGGGTCTCGGCCCTCAGGTTGCACCCCCCGGTCTTGTACATGGACTCACCGATCTCCTTCCCCAGTGATGAGTTGAGGACGGCTCCGGCTGACGTCACCACCGCGCAGCTCTGATACTGAGACGTCCAGAGCTCCTGCAGGGGCAGTGAAGGCACCAGCCGGTCCCAGCCCAGACCGGAGAATGGCTCCTCGGTTCCGTCCACAGTCCGGATCCTGGTCCTCCTCTTCAGCTCGCAGTACAGCTGCAGACCGGACCTGTGGCCCCCCCTCGGCCCCCGGTACACAACCTGGTGCCTGTTGGAGCTCAGCTGGACCTTCAGGACCTTCTGGAGACGAGGACTCAGCATCCCCGCCGTCAGGTTCCCATTCCAAAGTCTCTGCAGGATCTCCAGAGACCTGGTCCTGAAGTAGTCCTTAGACCTGGACCTGTAGTCAGTTCTCCTCCTCCTCCAGTCCTTTTCTGAGACTCCAGCAGGTCTCAGGGACCAGCTGGCGGCCCTGGCTCCCCGCTGAACAGAGACCAGGCGGTAGGTTTTGGTCCTGGTGAGTCCGGACTCTGCAGCAGATCTGGACCGAAGCAGCGAGGAGGCTCTGAGGTCCAGGAAGTGACAGAGCAGGGACAGGAAGAGGAAGAGCCAGGTCAGCAGGACCAGCAGCAACCACTTCCTGTACGGCTTCATACTACAGAGGGGGTCAGAGGTCAGACCGGGAGAGCCGGGGGTCAGAAGTCAGACCGGGAGAACCGGGGGTCAGAGGTCAGACCGGGAGAGCCGGGGGTCAGAGGTCAGACCTGAGGGACAAGATGCAGAAACTTCCTCCTCATCAATAATCGATTCATTCAACAGAAACTCTTTTTAGCAGTAAACAAGGAGAACAGCTGCTGTTCCTGTTTTTGTGTCCACCCTCTGAACCCTCTGAGCTTCAGGTCATTAACAGTCTGACAGAGTCCAGGTGTGACTCAGGTAACCAGGCAACAACAATGTCTCAGAATTGATCTGGATTTCTTCTGATCAGAAACTTTGTTTTTCAGTTCTGCACTGAAACATTAAATCAGTCTCCTTGTGAACCAAACTTCATGTAAAATCTGACCGTTTTAAAGAAAACAAGTTTTCTGTCTCCTCTGTTCACCTGCCATTTCTGGGTTTGATTGACATCTGGTTCGCGTTACCTGTCACAGGTGTGAAGAGCATTTGGGGCCAGCGTTCCCTTCCTGCTGACTGCAGGAGTTTCACAGCTCGTCTTGACATCAGCTTTTCTTCATTTCCTGCAGGAAATTACACGTCGAGCCGGAGCATCCCAGTACAGCCAGAGTCTGCTGAACTGGTTTACTGAGGAACTTAAAGTTTCCTTTTATCCTCTGCTGGGGTGGGGGGGTGGGGCACTGCCTGATTGGCTGCCTCACTCTCTTTGTTTCAGTCTCTCACAGTGACAACACACAGGGCTGTTACCACGACAACCACAGTAATGATGGAGGCCTCCGTGTGTGTGTGTGTGTGTGTGTCGCACAGATCGTAAATATGAGTCGCACAGTGAGAAACGAACTGACTTCACTTTCTACCGAGGGGTTAACTGGTCTGAATGCTGGACCTGGTCCCAGACAGATTCGTGGGAAACTTCCCAGACCTGACAGGCATACATAAAGTTTTAAAGAGACCTGATCCAGAGAGACCTGATCCAGAGAACAGTGAGGAAGAAGAGTCGGTCCACTTCCTGTTTAAAGGCCCCCACACTGCCCCCTGCTGGACTGAGATCTCTGGTCTTAAAACTCAAGTTTCACATTGAGGAAGTCAAGAATCAAGAAAAACTTTGATTTCATCATTAAAGAATTAAAAAGTAGAAACGCATCAATTTACATCTAATGTTCGATGTTTCACTGCAACTAAACTCTGGATTTTATAGTTTTTTACTCATTTCTGTTTTGGTAATTATTATTTTCTCTTCTTTTCTTCACACTTTTGTTCTTTGTTTTATTTTGAAATCGCTTCAAGCCTCATAGCCTGTATGAGGTCACTTCCTGTTTCTGTTCACCTGAATACAGTTCAGTGTTCAGGTGTGTCTCACCTGTTGATGATGAAGAAACAGATCTCAGATCAGCTGATCCGACATCTGTTGTTCCAGCACTGTTTACATCACCCTGTACAGGAAGTGGACTCGGATGACATCACCCTGTACAGGAAGTGGACTCGGATGACATCACCCTGTACAGGAAGTGGACTCGGATGATCATCCATCAATAATCTATATCTGATTAGAATCTACTGATTATTTCTGCCAATCGTCAATCAGAATCAAACAAAGTGATTTTATCAGATAAACGTGTTCCTTCACAATAAAACATAATAAATAATTTAATATAATTTATGTCATGAATCATGTTTTTAACTCTGTTGTGTTTCTGCTGTAAAAATCTTTTTTATCTTTTACCTGATCAATAAAATAAAATACTAAAACAAACTGGACTCTGCTGCCGGTTCATCAGATTGATTCATAAATGACTGAAAACAGCTAATCAATCAACAGAATAATTATTAAAAACGAACTAAATCAAATGATTGACTGAGGGAAAAGTTTCTGATCACACTGCTGAGATATTTACCTGTTTACAACCTTCATCAGGTGAATAAAACTAACCAATCAGAGGACACCACACATTAGTTCAATCACACACACACACACACACACGCAGCCATCAGGTGAAGAAATATCTAAATGTTATAAAATAAGGAAACGAGCGCCGCAATTCATCATAAACAATCACAACATTAAACTAAAGGAAATGTTCAGTAATTTCGACCTGATTAAATAATCCACCCACAATCTGAACAAAACATAACGAAACCAGAAACACGGGGAGTGAAGCCTCCCGTCAACAAACCAGCTTTGTGTCAGCTAACGTCTTACCTGCCCGCAGGTGTGTCCGGAGTTTCTGGCAGTTTAGCTTCTATGCTAACTCTTCTCATCTACGTTTCTTTGTTTTTATTGTTTAGAAGAAGCTGAAACACGTTAAATAAACGAGACCGAAAAATATCCACATTTAAAAAAGATTAAAGTATTTTGTTAGCAAACAACTACAGCTCCCATCAGGCTTTGCAGGAAGTTCACTTCAACAATGAAAGAGTCTACAGACTCAGATTCTCAGATCAATAATCCAAAAGAGGTTTTAGATTGATCTGATTTCATGTTTTGATTTTAAGGCTGTACATCGTCGTTTTGATTAAATAAGTCAGAATTCTTAAACCTCCACATAAACTCTCAGATAATAAACAAAAACGTGTTTAGATTTCATCCTGAACATTAATCAACAGTTTGAGCTAAAAGCTCCTCGAAGTTCAGTTTGTTAAAGAATCTGAATTAATGTCAGTCGACATTTTTAAAAACTTATTTTGTCTGTTTTCAGGTGAAGCCCAGGTTGCTAGCTAGTAGCTAACTAGCTAGCTAGTAAGCGATCAAGCTCTGCGCAAGATTCAAGCAGTGACAGCGTGCTGGTTTCTTTGTGATAGACAGATGTACTTTATTGATCCCGTGAGGGAAATTGTTTTGTTACAGCAGCAGATGATCAATATATGGAAAATATTGGCAAAATCAAACTGATCAAAGTCATCGATCAACAACTTCACAGTCAAACTGATGATGCATGAGTTTATTATAAAGCTCCTCAAACACCTTTAACACCCGTCACACTGATCAATAAACCCCACTGAGCCGCAGCAGGCATCAGCTGATACACTGATATATTGATATCCCACATCCTAATCAATAGGACACAATAAAATACGTTCAAGTTTTGCCCCAATCAGATTCATGTTCACACAGATAGATATTGCACAGTGACGACTGTAAACAACCCGCTCAAACTCCCGTCTCCATGACGACGCAGGACCCGGTCCCGTCCACCTGTAGATGAGGAACTTGCTGCTCACCTGAGCGACGACTCGTACATTGAAAAACAAAAGTGTTATTGCGACACATCAACAACATAGTTTGCAGACGCGTTGCTTCCTGTTCCAGGTGAACCTCTGCAACCTTTATGAGTCCGCACACCTGCGGCAGCTGTTTGTCTCTAAACCAATGAGCTGGCTGCATCGGCCCGCTGACCAATCAGCACCGAGCCACGTCAGCTCACCTGCTGCGCCGCGTTACAAATCTGTTTCCCTTTAAAACGACTCGTAGAATTGACGAAAAGCACAAAGTATTTTACGAGATCAATAAGTTGTTTTGGAACGTTCATCCAGCGATGATTCATTACAGACGTTCACAACATCCCGAGTGCGTGATAAGATTATGGTGAAGATTCCTGATTCAGGTGCGCCAGGTGTGTGAACACACGTGGCCACGCCCCCTTCTGTTACCTGAACACCTTGATGAAACAGCATGGGCGGAGCTTCTACTCTTCTACTTCCTGTGCTACATGACAGTTTGTGGTCGCTTCCTCGCGAAGCAGAAAACAATCTTCAAATGCTGTAAACTGCCCCCCCCCCAAACCTCAAACTAAAAACCACCAACAGACAAGAAACGAGACGAATACGAGTGATGAAGAGTTCAGCTCGAGGAAACGGAGACAAAACGATTTTAAAAACTGATGAAAGAAGAAACTAAAACCACCAAGAACCAAAATAAAACCAAACAACTCAGCTGCTGCCGGTCCGGTCTGATCCGGTTTATTCCAGGCTGGTCCGGTGTGACCCGGTCTAATTTGGTTTGACCCAGTCTGATCCGGTCTGTCCCGGCTTCTTCCAGACTGATCCGGTCTGTTCCGGTCTCTCTGCTGTAGTCGAGTCCTTGAGGGAAACGGCGCCCCCGGGTGTCGGAGCAGAGGCAGCACAGTACACAGGTGGAGCAGCTAAATGTTGATGAGGCAGATGTAGTGGGCGGGTGGAGTTTACCACACCAGGAAGAGATCTAGGAAAGGTGCGTTTGGATCTCCGACTGAATTATGTGAAAAGTTTTTTAGCATTTTAGTGGATTTTTTGATCTCGTTCTGTTCTGATCGTAAAAATCTCGTTATTGATCTGAAGTTATCTTGAGAAACGAGACGTTAATGATTAGACGTCATATTTACATTCTGAGCTTCAGATTAGGAACTTGCTGCTCTCGTCTTCCCGAGGCTACGTGTCACTCAAAGGTTTGAACCTGTCAAATCTTAAAGAGTCATTTCTGTCCGTTACTGAGTCCAAATGTGTCTGTTTTTAAAAACAAGGAAACATCTTCACGTTTCCAGTAAAAAGAATCAGTTTGTTCAGATGCTCAAACGGTTTCGGATTCTTCCAGGTACAAATCAATAAGTATCGGTCCATCGCGTCACATGATGCTGCGGTTGTGTCGGAGCCTTAAAGGACTCAATAAGAGACAGAGACCACTTGTTGAGGTGCAGGTTTTTGGGAGATTGATCCTGAATCTGCTCCCTCTGACAGCTGTGATAAACTCCACCCATGACGGTGTTCATGGCACCGGGATCATAGCGCTACATTACAAATCCACGACCCACTGATCGATGGTTCGATCGTTCACTGATCACATGTTGTTTTTGGTTTGTTTTTCAGCTCGGTTAACTCCACCCGTCTGGTGCTGCATGCATAGCAAAAGCAAGCGCTGGTTGTCTGTTAATGCCAGTTCCCTGAAGGAGCGTCACTGCTGGGCCAGCAGGGCCGTCCTGTTGGCCTTCATCTTCTCCAGACGTTTTGACAGGTGGGTGTTGCTGACCTCCAACTCGTCGATCCGGTCCAGAGCCGAGCGGAGCTGCAGGGAGACGCAAACAACACCTTAACGCGCCCGTCTGCATCAAGACAAGAAACTGCAACGTGTTCTTTTACGTATGAAACGTTTGATTTCACTGTTTATCTGCCAGACAGAAGTTAAAACAAATATCATTAAACATTATTAACATACAGAATAAAAATACCTCTCGCTGCAGTTTTCTTTTCTCCACTTTCAGCTCGTCTTCGATCTTCTCAGAGTTTTCCGACGCCGACTTGTATCGAGTCACCTGACCTTCCAGCCGGATCACCTGAGTCAGGTGGAGACAGAGAAGCCATGTCTCAGAGGACAGATGCACTCGTTCCGTCGTCTTTATGGGAACTAATAATAATATCATGTCTGAGCAGAATGTTTTGGGTTCAGGGGTTTGGAAAGCTAATGACACGAGCTGCAGTGTTTGTTAAATGTTCAGAAGTGAAATGAAAAGGTGCAACTGTTTTCTCTACAACTAAACTGTGAGACTCACTGTGTTTTAATGCTCCACATTTTGTCTGAAGTGTTAGATTTATGTTTTAGGCTGAGTGACACCAAGAAAACTGAATAACAAAATCATCAACAAGACTAAAAATCTACAGTGAGTTCATCACAGAAGCTGCAGTTCAGCTCGTTCACTGTTGATCTTCAGCGTTTGAGGTTTAATTTGTCTTCGGAGGCTTTTTCTTTCCTTCTGGCACCAAATGATGAAACCTGGTATATGTCGACACTTACGTTCTGTTCCAGAGTGGTGACTTCCTGTTCGGACTTAACCAGTTTGAACTTCAGATCACTGATTTGTCTATTGGCGTCTCCTGAAAAGAAGAGAAAAGAAGATGAAGGTGAAGAAGACAAAAACATATATTAAGAGGAAGAAGAGGACTCACTCTGTAGGTCCTGAAGATGAGAGTCCATTCCATTCTCCAGACTGCCCCCCTCTGGATCCTGGACTCCGTCTGTCCTGTTCTTCTGTGTCTGATCCAGCTGAGACTTCAGCAGCCTCACCTGATCCTGTAAACTCTCTCTGTCCTCAAAGAGCTTCTTCAGCCGGAGCTCTGAAACGCAGCAGGTGACACGACTTTATATGATCTGGAGCGAACATCATTACTGCGGCTTTATCGAGTGATTCCTCCTTCTCACATTATTTCATTTGAAGCATTTTTAAAAGCCTGAAGAGGTAAAAATATCCAGTATTTTACAAAAAAGCGAAAATGAGAGAAAAATCTGATAATTGTTCATCTTGTAATCATTCAGATTGATCTCGGGAGCCGTCCGGATTCTGTTACCTGTCAGAAGATCAATGAACCAGATGAGGAAACAAACAGCCTGCGGGTGATAAACACATACAGCAACAGAGACTGTGTACGATCTACATCCTTTAAAGCTCCAGAATGTAATAGATTTATTAATATTAATATAATTAATATATTTACGACACTTACCATATATTGTGTTTACAGCTTGTTCTGCTGCCCCCAAAATCACTTAACAAAGCTTCAAGTTAATTCATGTTGGACAATTTTAATTTGTAAATTACACACAAATATCACTCAGAGTTAACACAAAATAAAGGGAATTATTACAGAAATTTATATTATAAATCACACAAAAATTCCACCCAATTATTTTTGCCATAAAATAAATTTAGCAATAAATGAGTTAATAAACACAGTAAATCTTGAAGTGGACACATACTGATGAATACATAATCTCAATAAAATAATAAAACTATACAGTACATGAAATCAACAATGCTGCCAGACAGAACCTACAGAAACCAGGATTTAGAGTCAAATGATTTAAATAATATAACTTTATTCGTTGGCTCAGTGCAGACGTTTTAATATGATATGTCTTGGGAATGAATCACTGTTTGCACTGCATTTCTAACCAACCATCGCAGCGGTGGGTGTTTTCCTCCCAGTCCAAAAACACAAAGGTAAAACTTCTGCTCATTGGAACGGTTGTTCAAACAGAATATTTTTGGTTTTATGAAAGAAAAGACTTAAAGAATGAGGCTTTTGTGGCTCTGAGCAGTTGCCGGGCATCCAGCCGAGACTGCAGGAGGTAACTGCTCCCAGCTCAGAAAGAGTCCAGCACATAAACCCCATTAAAACAGCAAATTGTCTTTTTACGCTTCAGTTTTTGTACAGATGAAACAAACGAGATATAACATGTTAATCGAGGAGCTTCAGAGGTGCTGGTAGCTGGATCTTGTTAGCTTTGGAAAGCGCCAGGCTAGCCGTTTCCCGTCTTCACTGAATGCCAAAATATTCCTGGAACAAAGTTCAACTAAACTCACTGACGACTTCATGAATAATCTCTAGATATAACAGCAAATATCAGAATTCAGTTCCTTCTTGTTAATCTATAAAATCTTGCAGTCAGTTGTGCGTTTGTTTTTCCGGCTGTCCAAACGGAATCCTTTCCTTCCACTCAGCCGTTTCACGCTGCTCGCCACTGGAATGACTTTTACATCTTCAGCCACAACCTCCGTCACCGGTTGACGTTGTTTTTGTTGCATTGCCAGTTGCTGTGCTGCCCCCTCGTCAACCTCCTCGCAGCTGTCCATGTCTCCAACTGACAGATCCTCAGTATTCGATCCCGTTGACTTGCCAATCCTTCGATCCTCAACAATCCTCCCTTCTTGTAGGTTCATCAGCACCAACTCTGGAACAGTCATCGCCTTGATTTCATTTGCAGTTATTTCTAAAATCCTTCTCACCTTTGATCTTTGACCAACATGAGAGTTCGCCAATAACGTTCGATACCTTTTGAGTTGTGTCTCAACAACTTCTTCAACAGGAGCAACAAGGCAGCTTTGACTTCTACGGACAATCTTTCTTTGTTTGTTTGTTTTAGCCACAATTCCCGCTACGCGATTTGTTGCCGAGTCTACCAAACCCCGATCTGACCCAGACTCCACCATTTTGGTTATTGCAGGTTCAGCAAAGTAAGATTGAACAAAAACAAATTCCTCAGAGCAGCTCGTCACCATTGGATCACTCTGACTTAGCTTTTCTTCTTCTATGTCAACAGAATTCACCCCAGACTTTTCTTCTGGAGAGGATTCAGTGACTTCCACCTTAAATACACATATGCTAGCCATGACCTCTGAGGTATTTTCTGTTGCTTCTTGGCCATCACTTGCTGAATGATCCCGAACGTCTCCACAAACTTTCCCTGAGTCCACGGAGACATCATACGTTTGAGGATGTACTTCCAGAGATGCTACTTCCAACATCCCTGAGTCTTTTATTATTGCAGAATATCCAGCAGGACTCTGTTTCACACCTTCAGGATCTTCTGGGGGTTTACGTCCTTCTGGTAAGTTCTTCAAAGGCAGTTCACGTTCCGCAGTGAGTTTAATACCCGTCATTTGGCCTGTTGACTCTTGTTCGACTGTATCACACCGCTCAGACACATTCTTTAGCTTCTCCTCCAAATCTGAAATCCACTGATTGAGAGATCCCGAGACGTCTGGAAGCATTTGTGAGATTTCAGCTGCAAAACCTTGATATTCAACAAACCCTCTCAGCATGCTTTGAATCGTCTTTTCCAAACCACTCCAGTCTTTTGATGTCTCAACAGGAACAAACGGTGACAGAGTCGATGACCGTGGTGTTTCTGTCAGGTCGTTACATTCGGGATGTTTGTCTTGAATCTTTTCCTGAATCTGAACAGCTTCTCTAACCAGTTCTTCTTCATAAATCCTCCAGTTCCCAAGTTTCTCAGGTGTACCCAACTCTTCCCCAATGATTGCCTCATCTGCTGGCAGAAATGCATCAAGCTCTGATGGTTTCAGTTTGGTTTCAAAGCTTTGACCTTCAGACACACCAGAGCAACTTCCCAAATTCTCTGAAACGGTCGGTTGTTGGTGACAACAACTTTGAAAGGTCTCATTTTCCACCAAATCAGTGAGAACTTTTGTATCTTCAAAACTTCGTCCATCACCCCCTTCACCATTAATCTCAGCCATCTTGTCAACAAATTCACTTTCTTTCAAACTGTCCACTGATATCGGAGTTTCTTTTGCACCCAAACCTGAAGTATCAGGCACTAGTTCCCGTTCTGAAAAGCTTACATCCCTGCATGTGTTTCCATCTCTCTCTTGATTCTGGAAAATATGATCAACAGCAGACGAACACTTTTGTGCAACATCCCTGTCAGAAGATGGAGTCTCATTTCCTATCACAGCTGCATCACCTTGTTTTTGTTTCTCTTGAGTCAGAGACTTTTGTTTGCCAGCAGCCATGATACTCGACACTATTGCCTTGTTGTCCAGGATCATGTCTTTTGCAGGTCGAGGTGGAACAAGTCTTGATTTGTGGACTTTTTCAGTTGAAACTCTGCAAACAGGTGAAACCAAATCTACACATTTTGCCTGACTTTCAGATTGATGTACTAACAGTTGAGTTCCTCCCAAATTAGTTTGAATTTTGCAGATTTGTTCGTCAAAGGAATGCTCCATTTCCATTACAAGTACGTCCCGGTTTGACGCTACAGACGATTTCACTCCAGATTCACTGTGAGGTTTGGTTCTGCCTTTAAAGGCCTGATCATCAACAATTGTTCGGGCGACGGCAGATTTTGGCTCACACATCTGAGCAGCACCTCCTTGCTCATTTTTCGTCTGTTGTTTTTTAATTCCTTCATTTCTAAACAAAGAACTTCGGTCCTGTCTTTGATTGATTAGAAATTTCTTGGTCGGATCCTTTCCACTTCCTTTGTTTCTTGGTAGTTTCCTTGCAACCTCGTTTCTGCCTGGACGTTTTTCCGTTCTGTCTCGTCTTTCTCTGGCCTGTTTATCGAACCTCTTCGCTGGTTTTAAAGCCTCTGGTTTGGTTTGGTCGCTGGTGGAATTGCCGTTCAGTGACTGGGAACGTTTATTAATCCGACAGCGGTTGTATTTCGTGTCGTCCTGTACGCTGCCCTCTGCTGGCTGCTCCCGAACTTTCCCTGAAAGATCATGAAGGAGACATTGGAGGACCAAGCGCAGCTGTCTTGTTAAAGATGTAAAAGACTGAATTTAACTGTAAAGAAGTTGGGAATTAACCCGATCGGCCTGGACGACAGATGAATCACGGTCTTGATCACAGAAGAATTAAAGGAGAGTTCTTGTTGGACTCTTCTGCAGCTCGATGCTGAATTTCAAAACATCCAACAAGCTGATTGAAGTCATCAAACGTTCTCATTAAATTAAACTAAAATTAAGTGGCATGCATTTGTTGAATGCACATTCAAACATGAACATCATGCATTTTATTCCAAAATGTGACACACACACATTTGTACTTTAAAACATTTGGTTGATCAGTTCTTTAAAAGTGTGATGGTTCTTGCTGGTTTTCATTATATCTCTCATTTTAACTTACGGAAGCTCAGTTTTGTCAGAAGAAAAACTAGATGAAATGTTTTGTAGAATTTTTGACTTGGTATCTCAAAGCTTCAACTTCTCACACTTTTAAGTATTTCATTATTTTACTTAAAAGTCCAAATTTAAACTCAATACGTCTACATTCTGACTTACTATCTCATATTCTTGAATTTACAAAGTGTTAATTTTGACTAAGTGTGTCATAATTTTCGTTTAGTATCTCATTAACATGATTTCATAATTGTGACGTAATATTTCCTAAACTCAGTAAATCTAAAGTTTGACTAATTGATGAATGTAACTTAAAAAGTCAGAATCTACATTAAACAGTAAAAATGTATATATGTGTACATAAAGTTAAAAAATGTGCATCACTTCAGGTGTTAAAAACAAACAGTTTACGCAGTTTAATCTCACCGAGCACGCTCTCTCTGCCGCCATGAGACGCCTCCTGAGCCAATCGGCTGGCAGATTCTGCGCTGACATCATCCTCAGCCTTGCCCTGTCCCGTCTCCCCATTGGTGGAGACCTCAGGAGAGACGATGACGCCGTGTTTCTGTCCGGGGGAAAACCATTAAGTCATTAATAATCAATAATCTCTAATCAATGTGAGGTTGATGTCGATCTTTTTCACATATCAGTCACATTAACAGGCGCCCAAATGTGAAACTACATGAAGAGGTAACGGATGAATTATGCACAGCTGATGAAGATGAAGTCTTTCTCCTGAATGTTCAGGTGATGAATGACGCTGATGATGTTTGGTGACATCACACAGGTGGAGGAAGTGACCTCACGACTTCCTCCTCTGAATACCTTCAGTAAATCTCTGAGTCGGACCACTTCGTCTCTGAGCTGGTCGCGTTCGATCCGAACGATGTCGGAGATTTCTCTCTGCCTCTCTAACGCCTGAGAGGAGGAGGAGGAGGAGGAAGAGGAGAAAGAGGAGGAGGAAGAGGAGGAAGAGGAGAAAGAGGA